>RJWJ010027369.1:0-22300 GCA_004363605.1 Indri indri
CAATGGCTCTGTTTTTGTGCCAGTACCATGCTGATTTTAATATTACAGCTTTGTAATAGAGTTTGAAGTCTGGTAAATTGATGCCTCCCATTTTGTTTTTATTGCCCAGAATTGTTTTTGCTATGCAGGGTCTTCTCTGGTTCCATACGAAGCATAGAATTAATTTTTCTACATCTGTGAAGAATGATGTTGGTATTTTCATAGGGATTGTATTGAATCTGTAGATCACTTTGGGTAGTATAGACGTTTTAACAATGTTTATTCTGCCGACCCACGTTCTGCTCATCTTTTAATCCACTCTGGTGCCACTCTCTGATTTGTACTCCAGCCTGACTCACGCAGGAAATTTAGCCTCTTGATAATGCTAAAAGTTTAGACTACAAGGTACAGATTTCAGCTCTGTCCTTTTTTTATTAGCTTCTGTGTAGGTCATTGCAATGCTGGAATATCAAAAGGTATACATCTCCCTCAATGCACACTGAGAAATTATCCCAGTTGCATTCTCAAAATAGCCCACTATGGCCTCTCACTATTCTGCCTGTGAAGATAGAAAGATGCTGTAAACCCTCTTTGCCAGAATAGACAGTTGTTTAACTTGATAGACTGGATGCTGCCTGAAAAAGTCAGTTTTCCCCGCAATGGAGAAGAGACAGAGAGCTGGCATGGACGGGGGGCTCACCACCTGTCAGACCCTGGGCTCAGGCTTGTCAAACAGCACCTCCTTCTATGGTCTCCTTTTCTGTTATTCTACCAATTGTCCTCCTCCTTAACCTCCAACCTGAACTGTGGTTTAGCCTTTTCAGCTGTTGCCTCCCTTGGGTTTCACTGTGAACTTTACTGCATGTAAAACATAGTTTTTATGCATTTCCCAGTGTTTCTTAGAGACACGTTACAGGAGCCAAATGCAATTCATTTTAGCATTTTTATTGTAAGAAAGCAAATGCTGTGCACTTCTGTACCCTTTTTAGCTCTGAGCTGTGTGGCTGACTGCTGATTTTTGGAGACCCTGGGTACCCTCTGAGTCTTGGGATGGGGCACTAGCGTCTGTCTTGTGGTTTCTCTGCCACCATCCCACTTTGGTCAAGGCCCCTCCACGCACACCTTCTCTTCTGTATCTGTTAACCCTCGAAGGCTCCAAGGCCTCTCCCTGACTTCATACGGGGACCCTCTACTTTTCTATAATCGAATGTCTCACTGTTAGTGTGAAGAGCCTGGGGCTATCTTTCTACTGCTGTGGAAATATTTTGTGGCTGCTTGTCTTTGCATTAAAGGGATCTGCCACCACCCCCGCACTTTGCAGTGTTAGATTATCTTCCAAAAGTCCAGGGGGAGGAGGAGTGGAGAGCTGTGGGTAGGTCATGCACAGAGGCCAGAGAGGGGCCCAGAACTAAAATTCTTGCCTGTCTTCCTATCCTGGAAGGAAGCAGGTGAGTTACTGTCTACCGGTTGTGGGCAAGTTCCTGTGGATGATTTTTAGCTGAGTTGCTCCAGTAGGTTCTATAAGAGTGTGTGTGTGTGTGTGTGTGTGTGTGTGTGTGTGTGTGTGTGTGAGTGTGTGTGTGTGAGAGAGAGAGATTTTAAACAGAGAAAAATATAAACAGACTGGAAAAGAAACAACGAAAAAATACGAAAAAGGAGGCCGAGAAATGAAGGTTTCCCAAGCCCTAAATAAAACTATAACAACTAAGTTATATTTTTTCATTTGCCCAGTCGAAGTGGTCTGTCTTTATTTACTTCTCCCTTTTATTTTCTCCCTGGGACTCTCAGGGCACCGCCCTTTACATCTCTCTCTCTCGCTTGCCCTGCCCACCCCTCCTTATTTTCTTTCTTTCTCAGATTTAATACAATCTGTTCAACTCCGGCCCAGGCTGTTCAACTCTGGCTCTTTGTAGCTTACATTTTTTTAGATCATCCCTGAATTCTGCAGTCTCTGCCTGAAATAATCCAAGGAAATTACTCAGGACATTCTCTGGAATGTTCTATCCTGGGACCTCCAAAAAGTTTGGTCTCTCTGTGGCCATCATTTGGGATTTTCATCCTTTTAAAAATGTGTGTTCTGGCCTGTTTGCAAATTCCTGGGCATGGGGCCGTTTTGAGACCGTAGGGAGGCCAGACTTCCCCATGGCTTTGAGGGCAGTGATGCTGGTTTGAAGAGAAATGTCAAAATAAAACAACAATGACAACACCACCACCGCAAGCAGGATTGGAAAACAGAGTGGAGGGGCCTGACAGTGCAAGGCAGAGGCGCCTGCGTGAGATGCTTTCTTTCTCCTCCAGCAGCTGCATGCGTGGGGGAGAAGGTTTTCTTTCTCAGGCTCCCCCCAGCCTCCATGTGTGGAGAAAGCTGGATGACAAAGGAGATCTGCAAGTGCTGATCTTCTCAGCTGAACACCAGCCAGTGCAATGGCCCCGGAAGGCACTCTGGCCACCAATGCTGCCCAAGAGGACTTTAATTTAGTTCAACCAAAATGTATGAGGACACTAACATGGGACAGATCCTTTGCCAGATGCTGGTGTCCTGAAAGATGAATAGCAAAGAATGAGTAGGATTTGGAGCTCCATTGGACCGAGTAAATAGGAGCAAGTGTGGGGTGGAGGATGACGGCCAAGTATCTGGCCTGGGCAATTAGGAGAAAGGTGATGATATTAGTGAGCAAAGAGACTCTCAGAGGAGTGGGTTTGAGCAAGGTTTGGCAGAGAGGAGGCAGAAGATGGTATGTTTGGTTTGGTAGGTGTTGAGTGGGACTTGCCATTAAGGCATTCAAATGGAGATTCCAGAAAGGGGTAGACGTGTAGGTCAAAGGTTCGATAAATACATAAACAAATAAAAGAATATATAAATAGGAAGTAAGTGAATTTCCTTTTCCAATTTCGGAATTAGAAACGTGGATCTAGGAGTCATCAGGGTAGGTATGGGGTGACTAAAGTTGTATTCATCTTTGATTTCCTAATATGAATAAAAAAAATACATACCTGCCCTGCCAAACTCGTGGGGTTATTGCAATCATCAGACAAAACAATTTATATGAAAGTGTTTTTAACATGCAAAGGGATGCAGTTGTAAGGTCTTAGTATTCTTGGTTGATCACTGTGTATCTCATACAACCCTTAGCAGTGCGAGATGACAAACGACAGAGGATGTAGCTCTTCTCTCAAAGAGCTTGTAGCTAATTAAGGGTCTGAAAAGGGTATCTCCTATGTCTTCAAAACAATGAGGAAGGTGAAATTTTTGTGAGTTCTCTTAGGACTTGGGTGGAAGAGAAGGGTATAATATGGGGGAAAGGTCTTGGTGGAGAAATTGTAAAATAAAGCATTTAGGTTCTGCTTCATGGTCAAAAGACTCTGTCCATGGTTGCAAGGCTATTACAAGGAGCCTTTGTCCAACCTGAGTGATGGTTTTTATTTTCAGGCTGTTTTTCATTATGTAGGCAATTTATAGGATGCCTCCTCCATTTGTAAGATGGTCACTTGTCAAAAACTCTGAAACACCATGTCAGTACCTTCTCCACCAGGATCGAGAATGTCTGTTGGCAAAACATAAAAGCTACAGCCAGGACTACCTACATAATTTGTGGGACTCAGTGCTAAATGAAAATACAGGCTGCTTGTTCACAAATTAGTAAGAATTGCACAATGGTGGCCACAAAACACTAAACTAAGAGCAGGACCTTCTAAGTTGAAGGCCCTGTGCGACTACAGATGTTACATATGATGCTGACTCTGCTGACAGCACGTCCAGAATCTGCCGTAGGGACATCACCTGGGTCACCATTTAAAATGAGGTAGAGCTTGAATTTCCATGCATTCAGTGAACATCTGTTAAATCATAGCATCAAGCATTTATTATGTGCTGGGTCAACCCAGAAGTGGGCACAGAGATTATGAGGCTAGATAAAGCCCTCTTCCCTTGAGGAGTACACTTGCTTGCTTAGTAAAAAATAACATATTTTATTTCTTAAAGGTTCAGTTTAAATGCTACCTCCCAAATGGTTCATTTAAAAGTTTCATCTTTTTTCTGTGTTCTGCAGTGCTCTGTGCCTTGGCTGTATTCTTTCTGAGGGAAAATAGCTGACTAAATGTGGGCTTGAGCCTAAGTCTTCTTGTCTGGGATTATGGGTGGTCTTGCCACTAGCAGGACTTCCCATAGCACCACACCGTGATGGAGGCACAGGAATGAAGAAATACTGGTCCCTAGGGGACAGCCAGGTGGGGCCCATGGCAGCTGAATCCCCCTGGCTGTCCCTCTGGCTGTGAACATTGTGTTTTCTATGCATGCCACCATGGGACAAACACAAGGACGCCCTGTATTCCAGCACAGTTCTTTTCTGGCACTAAGGTTGCTTAGTCACTGGATGCTCCCATGGACCCTTCCTCCTAGGTTTTCATGTAATTCACAGGTATCTTTTCTTTTTTTATTGTATTATGGCATTTTTGAGACTGTAACAAGGCCAGGACACAGGAGTGCTAGGACAGGCCTGAGGAAGATGATGGCTACCAAGGCCATATGTCCCTCTTGGCTTCCTTCTTCCTCCTTGAGCATCTGGAAGACGTAATTCTGCCCCATGTATCCTATTACACTCCTTTTCTTCTCTCCTCTTCCTCTGTCTGCACCATCTCTGCAGGGACAGTATTGTCTAACTTCTGCATTGCTTTTATCCCAAACACGCCCCCTGTCTTGTGCTGGGCTTTGCCATCGGGCCACCAGTCTATTTTGGGAGAATTCATAAGCCACCAACCCCCAAACATGGTGTTGAATTTATTGTTAGGGGCGGTGTTGCCCATAAATGGAGAACTGAGGGAAAAGAGTTGCCAGAGTCCTCTCTTGAAGAGCTGATCTGCTTTGTAATCTGATGTAAATTGCATGACGTATTTTGTTTCTCCTTTTCAAATGGATTTCTAAGAACCAAACCCATTCCAGGTTTTAAAAACCTGCCTAGCTTTTCAAAAATCAAGGAGCCATAGAAACATTTTGCCAGAACTTTGCCAAACTGTATTGGGCTTTATTGCTATTGGAATACCAATCTTCCCCTTATCTGAATTTCCTTTTCCCTCCTTCCCTCTGATTTTCTGTTTTTATATTGACATGGTGCTTCTCATTTGCTGCTTTAAATCTCTTTTTAGAATGAGGCAATAAATAAATACATATACAAACAAATAAATACATAAACAAATAAACGAATATGTAAATGAATAGAAAGTAAATGAATTTCTAACCTGTCCTCAGAAACCCTCTCTCCCTATTCTTTCCTCCACTTCCCATTGCACCTATTCTACAAACCCTCTACAGAGAGGGGAGAAGCACCAGAGACACACCATAATGCCTAATATGTCCTCGCATATTTGCCTAAGAGTAACTGGGGGACACCTGACTAAATCATCTAATCACACCTGTCATTGTTCGGCCGGTATGGGCGGCTTGCCTGTGTATTGCTTGAGAGGCCGCATGTGCACACACTGAATGTAAATTTGAAGGGAGAGAATGTGTCTTTTCTTTAATCAACTTCAGGCACCTGCTCTACTTTTGGTCACATGTGGAATGTGTTGATGAGGAGGAAGATGAGGGCTTCCATGGGAAGCTGTAAAAATTCTGACAGCCGTTAACAGCAGGATCAGTAATTCTGACTTTGGGATAACTGAGTCCCAGGTCTGCAACTGGGGGCAAAGGGAGAAACCAGATGAAGCTTTAGAATCATTTCAGCCTCCTGACTTATGGGCTGGCGAGGGCTGGAGGTGCAGCCATGCTCAGCTGTAGATACTTTCCCATGTTGTATTTTCCACAAATTTAAATCTTGCTGTTAACACAAAATACAGAGCAGATGCATCTCACTTTGTGTAACAGCTCTGTTTCTGAGCATTTCCATGTAAATCGAGCCCTTGTACAGTAAATGGGATTGTTTAACATACAGCTGTGCAGCTCTCAGTTTAAAGGAACCCTTGAGCGAATCCTCTTGAAAGAGAGGGATCCTCTGTGACTTAAGTAATCACATTCTAATTTATATTTTCTCTTAATTTGGATTGTAATTTAAAGAGTTTCTTTATAAATCTTTACTTAATGTAAATAAATAAATTAGTATATATCCTCTAAAATTTTCCCCAGGGGCAAAATAATCATAGATGTGTCACACTTGTAATTTTATTTTAAGTCAGTGATTTAATCCTAGCCTTAGGAGAGACACTGATGTCATGGAAGGTTTCTGCTCGTTAGCTCTTATAAAGCCGGGACAGCCAGAGTCTAGTCTAGTTCATCCAAGAACACCTAGCCAGACTGTTGCCCTGGGAGGCCCCAAGTTCTTTGATGAAAGGCTACAGAGGATAGTAGGGTATCCAATGAGCTCAACTTGGAGAAAGAAGAAATTGATTTCAATTTTACCTTGATTCAGTCACTTGCCTTAAACCTATTTGACTTTGTGAGTTTCTTAAAACCACTGAGCTTCAATTTCTTTGGCTTCTCCGCTTAAAAATGGGCTAACAGGTCTCTTTGAGAATGTGGAGGGACAATTTTCATAACACACTTTATAAAGTGCAAAGTATAAAACACATTAGTCATTGATAGAGGACAAGGTGTTTTCTGGCTCTATTTTGTTTTAAATTGACCTCTACTTTGTAAACACAGTTTTTTTCCTGGAGTCTACTGATTCGAATTTTTCTAATTGAGCCTACTTGGCTGTGTTCAAGATTTCCTAGAAATTAACAATCTTCCTTAGAAAAGACTCTAATCTTTTTGAAAGGTGGTTGTTATAGTATAGGAAGATTTCTAGAGAAGAGAAAGTTCGCCCTCTAGTGTGAACCAAGAGAAAAATAGTACAAGGATTTATAAAGTAGACATAATGTGCTTTTAAAAAGGCTGCTTTCTAAATTATTACTTTATCTTGCTGCTTGAATTGAACCCTCATTTCTTTACTAATTTAGCCTGGCTACTAGATAGTTACTCTATCGATCTTCAAGTGAGCTATTTATATTTTATAATACTATATATATATATATATATATATATATATATATTCCTCTGACTTTTGAAAGCCATTGAAGACAAATAAAATTTTCAGAATTAGTTGAATTTATTCTTACTGGGTGGTATTTTTATAGTTGTAGTTGTAATGTAAATGCTAAGTAGAATCTTGCCTTGATTTATTTTGCTTTGATTTAATTTCAAATTAAATGACCTCAATCAAGATTATGAACTCAGTGTCTGGGGCTGTGAATTTTAAAAGCCCCTGCTCCTGGTGAGTAGACAATGTGCAGAGAAATGAATGCTGTCTTATAATTTCAAAATAATGACAAGCATTTAATCAAATTGGCAAACAATACAGTAATACACGAGTATTTTTTCCCCATGGAACTGCTGGCTGCTTATAATGTTTCGAATTAAGAAGAGCACATCTTCACCAAGCTTTGAGCTCTATGTCAACATTTGTCATTCCTTTTTGGGACACCTCAATAAAGAACATGTGGCAAGTAGAACTTACACAAGCCACACACTTTAATGTACCAATAATTCACTATCATTATTTTTCTATTAGGTGGTGTAATGCATGTATTGATTATTATTTTTGCAAATAAGTTTTTTTAACAAAAAATTTAACCAAGTCAGTGCCAGGTCCAGTGGTGTACTGGAGCCGGCTCATACCAGCATGCAAAAACCAACCGTTAAATTTTCAGGAAATTTGCATGCCAGTTATTATTAAAGATTCATTGGAAAAATTAAATTGTATAAACTTACAACTGAATAAGGTGTATTAAAAGCAAAGATTATAAATGTGCAAAACTCATCTCTTCCTAATTAGTTTGGGTGTGCATTGTAACACCAAGATCTTCACACTCTGTGCCCTCTCCCACATGTCCAGGCTCCAATCATTCAGTCTTTGTCCTTCTATGTCTCTGCCCACCTGCCCAGGCCATTCACCACTACCCATGAGTCAGCACCTTCTCTTTTCCTACAGGTGTCCTACCTAACACTCCGCCTATAAGGAGGATTTTCCCCTCCATCTTTGTCTTTCAAGGCCGCCCCTGAGCGAATCTATAATGCACTGTCATTCATTCTCATCTTGTACCCACGAAATGGAGCTACCCTTTGAAAGCAAGCTCTGACTTTCCCCTCCTCCAGCTGGTGTGCGGGGGTCTGAGCCAAGGGAGGGTGCTGGCGTGATATTAGTGGGGCCCCTGAGGGTCTGGGCTGCAGCTCTTGGAACATGCTTGTGCCCTGGGTCCTTCTCAGGCTCAATCCTTGATGCACCACTTAACCTTACGATGGATTGCTGCTGGGCCCCTGTTACGGCTGGGGGTGGGGTCCGATGGGACTCGGCTCATGATGAAAATTCTGGGGGAATGGTCACTTCTGGTTCTGTCTCTACCAGGGCCAGGCAATATGACAGGGGTTGTTTTCAAAAAGTGCGTAATTCTCCACAGCAGAAGACATGGTATTGCCCCAGTCCCCAGAGGGCCTATGTGTGATTCTCCCACTGGGGTGTACCACGGGCTCCATACACAGTCTTTCTCTCTGTCGATTCCTCCAGCACTGATACATATGCTGTTTTCCCCCATGGTAGGCTGCTTGTCCCACCTCAGACCTGCTTCAGAGCCCTTGCCCACCCCAGGCTCCACTCAAAGATTGCGGCTCTTCATATCTTCCAGTATACGGCTGGAGCAGTGATCCTAGGTATGGAATATGCTACCCCCGGAACCCAAAGAGGCCCTCCTTCTTTGTGCTTTCTTTTTCAGAGGGGGGCACGATGCCGAGAGCTGCCTTTTGCCTTGGAATGGATGCCCCGGCACACCCCTGACCACTGAATTTCCAGACGCTCTGCAGGTGTGGCAAGTTGGCAGGTTCTCAGTCATGGAAGGGTTTACTTCCCACCCTCTGTAGCACAGGCGTGTCCTACAGCAAGCAAGCCATGTCTTGTTCAGCCCGCTCAATCAACATAATGCCATTGGTGTAATGGATCAGTGTGCTGTTTTATGGGACATTCAGGTAGTTCAGATCTCTCTATCTTTTTTTTCTTTTTTTTTTTTTTTGAGACAGAGTCTCACTGTGTTGCCCAGGCTAGAGTGCTGTGGCATCAGCCTAGCTCACAGCAACCTCAAACTCCTGGGCTCAAGTAATCCTCCTGCCTCAGCCTCCCAAGTAGCTGGGACTACAGGCATGCGTAACCATGCCTGGCTAATTTTTTCTATATATTTTTAGCTGTCCAAGTAATTTCTTTCTATTTTTAGTAGAGACGGGGTCTCGCTCTTGCTCAGGCTGGTTTTGAACTCCTGAGCTCAAACGATCCACCTGCCTCGGCCTCCCAGAGTGCTAGGATTACAGGCGTGAGCCACTGCGCCCGGCCTCTCTATCTTATTTCAAAGAGCAGAGTTAATGTAACCCTGGGGCAAACCTTTAAATGTTTTCTATTGCTGATTTCATGTGAATGCAAACTGGAAGTGATAGAAATGAACACCTTCACCAAATCGATGGCCACATACTCTGTGCTTGAGGCAAAGATACAGCTAGTCTGGCAACCGCAATCGAGGTTGAGCTTGCAGTAATCTGCAGTCATCCTCCAATCTACACGGGCCAGACGGATAGAGTTAATGAAGGTATGATGGGGACTATCTATGACCTTTGAATCCTTTAGCTTCTTAAGGAGATCATTCACATCTGCCATCCCCCAGGGATGCGATATTGCTTTTGATTTATTATCTTGGCCAGAGGGGTTCAGTTTAAGAGACTTCTATTATGCCTTCCCCACTACTCTGATAGCTCTTGCCCTACAGAACAAGGTGTCAGCTGCCAAGTATGTTTTGTTTGTTTGTTGTTTGTTTATTTTTGGTTGTTTGTTTTTCAGAGACAGGGTCTTGCTCTATTACCCAAGCTGGAGTACAAGAGTGAAAATAGCTCACTGAAACCTCAAACTCTTAAGCTCAAGTAATCCTCCCTCTCTGGCCTCCCAATTGCTGAGATTACAGACATGAGCCACTGTGCCCAGCTAACTGCCAGGGATGTTCATCTCAATTATACTTTTTTGGAGTGGACTAATGGTACTGAATGTGTCTGTGTACTTAGCCTGACCCATTGTATATGAAACATGTCTAGGATTCCATTTATCACATATCTTTGATAGGCCCCACTCTAACATGGGGGGGAGGCCTGATGATGCTTCAGGTGTTGGGGTATTAATATCATTTTAGACCCTGTGTCCAGTCATTATTGAGATGTTTGGGTAGTCCACTTTCTCCAGTGTTCAGTTACCCACGTAAATGGCTGTAGGTCCCTTTGAGTGAGGACTGGGGAATAAGCACTGTGTGCTTGGCATGATGTTGCAGGATCCTTTCTCCAGAAGACTTAGCCACCTCATCGGCCAGTGAGTTCCAGGTCTGAAAACTGGATCAGATTCGGAATATGGAAAATAGATTTCTTCCGTTTATTGGGGCGACTGCTGTCAGCCTCCTAGTTATTCACCCTTGATTTCTTCTGTTGCTATAGACTGAGAAGTATCCTTGTCAATTGTCCCAATATTTTGCCCCAGGGCTGCTGCATCCTCTTAGCCATCTCCATAGCTTGTGCAGGTGGGGTCCCCTTGGCTGCCACTCCAATCCTGACAGCCATCGAGACCTCCAGGCTTGTGGCAGTCAAGTCTTACTGCCTGGCCTCCATGGTTCTGTGTTCTATCCTCTGCTTGCTACTGATGAACCAAATTCTGTAGCAGCCTCTCCTACTGTCAGCCCAGGCCTGCAGAGGAAAGCTGCCACTGGCCTTCTAAGCAAGACTGGTGTCTGCTCCCCAGCACATTCCTATGCCTTTGGACCCTCCTGTGGAACCGAATCACTGGGGGGCTTCAGCCTGTATGTATAATAGCATATCCACTACAGTCTTCCCCACTAGACTGTAAGTACCATGAGATGGGCAGGAACAACCTCCGTCTTATCCACTAATGAATACTCTGTGCCTAGTTCTAAGCCTGATGTGGATATTTAATAATGGGTGGCTTGAACAGGCCTCCTGTAAGAAAGGCCAACATGCTCTGAGTATGCACCATGGGTCAGTTCCTGTTTAAGCTCTTCCATATGCGCTTGCTCCTTTAATCTTCACCTTAATCCTTTGAGATAAGAACTGTCATTAGTTCCTATCTTGCAGATGAGGTAGCCTGTCCTTCATCTATATCCCCACAGAATCCTATACATTCCATTGTCATAGTAATTATTGCATTGTGTACCTTGAAGTATTTTCTACCTTAGACTTGGGGCTGCATGAGAGTAGGGAATCATAGAAATTCAGTATTGTGTGTGTGTGTGTGTATTCATGACTGAATGAATAAATTAATTCCCAGAAATTAACTACAGAGTCTTAAGCATTTCAGAAGTTCACTCCTTTTTTTACAGGCGTATTGCGTTGCATATTGTTCTTAATTCATGTACACTGTTAAAGAAAGGTCAGATCTTTTTAATTTGAAGTTCATAAGCCATCATTTCACTCACTTTTATAATCATCTGTGACTAGTAAACAAGCAATATATTTTATGGACCAGGATATGCAAAACTTTATTTCACACGAGGAACATGCTTCTTTTATTGGTGCCCTCCTCCTCTTGCAAATGCAAATCAATTTTTTATGTCTGTCAAATACCAGCACACATTCTGGTGATTAACAGCCCAGTGTTAATGTGATGAAAGAAATTAATTTCAGATGCGTTTGGAGTTTAGAAGTAATTTGTGTAAAAATAAGATCCTGCTGTGTTCAACTATTTCCTACCAATCTGAAATATGCTGCCCTGGAAAATGTGTTATTGGCACATTTATCATAGATCACAGCTCATTATTTCAAAGGCTGACAAATATCTCGTTGCACATTTATTAGAGAACTGAGCCTTAATCATATCTGTGGTTTTAAGAGTTCCTGTCCTATTAGATTTGTGACTCTTTTTTACAGAAGAATTTTAAAAGGGAAAAATCTCCCAGACCTGGAACTGAAAGGATGATAATTTTATAGAGCATTAAAAAAGAGTTATAAGGACTCACCTACATAAAAAAGATGGCTCCTATTTTAATTTTATGTTCTGATGAGCAAACTCAATTTTGGGATTCCATTCTGTAGTTCTAAGCACAATTATATTCTGAGCTTATAAAACTTTCTACCTTCTAGAAATTTCATAACACTTGATTTTTCTTTTCCTCCTCCTCCTCCTCCATTTCCTCCTTCTTTGGATTTCCATAAGAACCAAATAGGTAAAATAATAATACTAATTTAGAAACACAAAATTAAGAACAAATCTACATTATCAAAAACAGCACTTCTGAAATGTAGCATTTCTTAGAAAATTTTTTCTTTAATTATTTCCAGAAACATTTTATGCTCTGTCGTGTTTGTACCTGTCCCTGTTCTGAGTGCCTTGGATGGATTGGTGAAGAAAACAGCTACAATTATATGCCTGGGGGGAGCTTACATTCTATGAGGACTAGACATCAAACAATAAGCACAATAGATATTCAAATTATGAAGTGTGTCTGGTTTGGAGAAGCCAAATGGTGTGGGGAAACATGGAAGAAGATGAGAAGGGTTGGGGGAAGTCTGCGATTTTCAATCTTGTTGTTGCTCCTAATGAAATACTGACATGTGAGGAAGGACTGAGAGGAGAGGCAGTAGACCTCTGAGGTACCCGAGAAGCAGCATTCCAGGTACTGGCAGCAACTAGATCCCAGGCCCTGGTTTGGGGCTATGTCTGGAATGTTTGGGGAACAGCCAGAAGACCAGTGTCAGGAGAGCAGAGTTATCAGGGAGGAAAGTCATAGGAAATGAGCTCAGAGAGGGACCCTTGCAGCTGTTAAGGACTTTGGCTTTTACTCTGAGAGATATGCAGAGCCAGTGGGTTTAAGCAGAGGAATGACATGGTCAGTCGTGAGGATCCCACTGCCAGGTTGAGGACAGATGGCAGTGCAAGGGTCGAAGCAGGGAGGCCAGTTAGGAAACTGTGGCAATGACTCGGGTGAGAGATGATGGTGACTCAGACCAATGTGATGATAGTTGGTAATACAAAGTGGTCAAATTTGGGATATATTCTGAAGATTAAGACAGATTTTCTGACAGAAGGGGTGGGTGTGAGGTGTGAAAGAAAGGAAGAAATCAAGGATGAATCCACAGTTTTTGGCCTTTGCAAGTAGCTGGATGGCATCACCATGGACCGAAATGGGTGAGGCCATCGGTGGCACAGGGCTGGGATGGTGGTGGAAGTGGCGGAGGTCAGGAGCTCAGTCGTGAACACGTTAAATTAGTGATACCTACTAGACATTCAAGTGGAGATGTCGAGGAGTGATCCAGACAGGAGGTATATCTTTAAACATAAGTTTATAAAAGTAATTAAAGCCATGAGTCTGGTTGAGATCACCTATACAGAGAGTGAATACAGATTAAAAAGAGAGGCAGTTTGAGGACTTCTTTCCTTTTGCACTTACATTTTCTAGATGACATAGTAATTAGATATTATAAAACAGTAACAACCACGACAGGTATAAGCAGGTTTGGAAAACAGGTACAATGATTCTTGGGAAGTTGACGACTCAATAAGTGAGAGCAGAATGAGGGGGACCTGCTAGAGAGAGGCTGGGTATCAGTTGGGGTGTCACAGTCATACGGGGGGAATGAAGAGTGTTGGTAATCTGGAGGGTTGGCTGAGGTCTGCTATTTAAGAGGGTTTTTGCTGTGTTGATGTAAATCAGAAAAGAAAGGGAACAAGGAGGATAAAGCTGGCTCCTTCCACTGGACTTTCTTCCAGTCTCTACTTCGTGAGAAGCCCAGGCAGCGGCAGGGATGGGCTCGATGTCATCCATTTCGCCCCCTGCTTTCTGCTCTGTCCTGCCCCGTTCTGGCCCGTGGAGCCTGAAGGAAAGGGGGCAAGGAGGCTGAAGAGTTTATCCCTCCCGCCTTGTCACAACTCGGATAGTGTCTGTGTCTTTTCACGACCGCAGCTGCTGTTGAGAGGTGGCTTCACCTGGCTTCACCTGTCACCCATGCTCCTGTCACCCGTTTCCTCTCTTTCCCTTTCAGTCCCAGGGGTGACATTGACTTTCTATTGCAGATAGTTCTTGGGCGTCTCTGCATTCTAAGCCCACACCCCGTGTACCTTTTGATACGTAGCACAACAGACCAATGAGTACAAACCCCCACTTCCTCGACTTCTTTTCTCCTGTTATTTTCCTTCTGACTCACTCACAAGGGATCCAGGAGGAGTATCTGGGGCATTGCACATTGACTTAAGAAAAAAGAGTTGACAAGAAATCAGAAAGATATAAAGACATGCATATAAAAATATTTATTGCTTGAGTTGAGCAATACATGTCATTGCATTATGCATTATCTTGGGAACTGATATTTGTTACAAGTGTTAAAAATGAGGCCCCCAGGTGCCATCCCAGCTTACACATTTACGAAGAGGAGATTCCAGAATGGTGTTCTGCTGCTTTACCTCTCAAAATAGTCCAGAGACTATTTGTATTTTACAAAATGGTGTCCAGAGAGTCTGCAATAATCAATAGCCACCATTCTTTTATTCATTTAATAAACCTTTATTGCATACCTTTTATATGGCGGTCACAAAGTTAAATGCAACATAATTACTGCCTCAGGGATTTTATAGTCTTGAGAGAGAGAGAGAGAGAGAGAGAGAGAGAGAGAGAGAGAGAGAGAGAGATAAATGGATAGTTCCCATTCAGTGTGATAACAGAGTTGACTGAGGTGATTACAAGAGACTTTGACACAGAGAAGCACCAAATGGGGGACATCAGGAAAGGCTTCCTGCAAGAGGTGCTGCCCGAGTTGGATCCTGAGGATGAGTAGGAATTAGTTGAGTGATGGGAGGTGGCTGGAGGGCAGGAGCTTAGGCGAGACACCTGGAAGATTAGACGTAGAGATTTTAGAATCCACACCTTCTAGATAGAGGCGAGGAAAGCCAGGGATATGGATGAGAACTCCCATGGAAGAGGGATTAAGAGCAGAACTGAGGAGGGCTCCAATATTTGCAGACAGGGATAATGTAAAGAGAAGTCGACAAAAGAAAAGGCTGAGAAAGAGGTAGCAGAGAGCCCGGGGGATGAGCAGCATGGAGTAATGTGACGGAGGCCCAGGGAGGAATTTAAAGAATGAACAATGTCACTGCAACCATAAGATCAAGGATACTAGACTAGGGGACGTCCGCTGTATTTGGAGGTGGTCTACGTTCGCCTTTGGAAGGGTGGTTTGAACGTTGTGAAGCTGAAGAGGGGGATACATTGCTTGTAAATCACTATTTGAGGGGATTAACTGCTGAGGGAATGGGAGAGAGGAGTAGCAAGAAGACAACACCAGGTCATTTGGGAGTTTTCTGTGTCTGTGTTCAGAAAGATGTAAATATGTTTAAATACGTTGAGAAAGAAGCTGAGAGAAAGAGAATTAAGGAAGGTGTTTCTTAAATTGGGAGGCACATTTAAGTTAAATGTGCATTAAAGTATGTTCTTTCACATACTGAAGTACATAAAACAAAGCATCAGAGCCCCCAAAGATATCGATTTATGGTGTGAAACAGGGACGAGGAATGGGATTTTTAAAGGCATCCCTTACAGAAATCACAGTTTCAGGTCTTATCTGTATGTCTTCAATCTATTTTAAGTTGATTTTTGTGTATAGTGTAAGATAAGGGTACAATTTCATCTTTTCACATGTGAATATCCAGTTTCCTCAACACTATTTATTGAAGAGACTGTCCTTTCCACATTGTGTATTGTTGGCATCCTTGTTAAAGATCAATTGACCATATATCAGTGGGCTTATTTCTGTGTTCTATTCTGTTCCATTGATCTATACATCTTTATGCCAGTACCATACTCTTTTAATTATGGTAGCTTTGTAATATATTTTGAAATGAGAAAGTGCAATGCTTCCAAAATTGTTCTACTTTTCCAAGATCGCTTTGGCTATTTTGGGTCTTTTGTGGTTCCATATAAATTTAAGGATTGCTTTTTCTATTTCTCTAAAAAAAAGTTCGATCCCATTTCTGAGTATGTATCCAAAAGAATTGAAATCAGGGTCTTGAATATATATATATATATATATATATGTGTGTGTGTGTGTGTGTGTGTGTGTGTGTGTGTATATGTGTATATATATATTACATATTACACATATATATAATTCATCAGGAAATTTAAGACAGTAAGATTTACTGTTTCTGTAAATGTAATTTACTAGACTTTTAGAATTTTTAGATACTTGGGAAGGTTTGTTCAGGCAGAAAATTGAAGTATTTAAAAATGAACTCAGATATAGCACAATTATAATGCAGCTAAAAATGTTTGAAGGTATGTAATTAAGTTTGCAAATTGAACTAAATGTATTCACAACCCTTAAATTTTGTTATACCTATAAATAAAGTAAGAATAATAAGCTGAACTGAAACCTTAAGAAAAATGTGTAAATTTAATACATTGAATATTAATTTATTAAGCAGAACCCACCTCTGGATTGTCTTTTCTGCACACAAAAACTGGCCTTGAGGGCACGAGGTGCTCGTTTTGTATCCAGAAGCTGATTCCTTGCTGCAATCCCAGCCATTCCATTGACAGCTTCAGCCAATCTCTGGATTTCCTGTTGGGAAAGAAAAATCAAGTTCAGTTTGTCGGAGGTACTGGAAATTGGTTTTTTATTATGCTTTTTTTTTCTCAGTCTTATTTCATTTTCAGATATAGATGATGCATCTCTGAGGTCCAGCGTATCATTATCTGTACCCTATTAAACACTGCAAAATTTTAGAGGCAGGACCAAGGGATTCCAGAAACACCTGTCTCCACCCCCCAGTTTAGCATAGGATTCCTTAACAGCATCTCAGGCAAGAGATTGTCTAGTCCCTGTTTGAACACTTCTAGTAACGGGAAGTATAACACCTTGATAGAATCTTATTTGTGGACAACTCCAAAAGTCAGAGGGGTTTTTCTTAGATTTTGCTGAAGTATGCCTTCCTGTCTTTTCCCTGCAATGGTCTTTATTTTTCCTTGGGTCTTCATTTTTCTTGCAGTCGTGGCCTTGGAGTCCATGGTTGTTTTCCTCATGCACATTCTGTTCCTTTCCATTGCGTTTTATGTCACGTTGGTCAGACCCATCCTGATGTGTAGTGTTCAGAATTGAACACGACAATCCTTGTGTGACCTGAGCAGCTCAGTCTAGAGCTACGGTTTCCTCCCTCCCCAGCATCTCCGCTCCCTCCCTTGGGCACTGCATTTCCACTGGATCCCACCTTGTCCTTCTTTCCTGTATGAAGTCTTTGACTTGGTAAGTTTAGAAGCTTATACAAACCAAATGGCTCAATTCTCCAGATTTTCTGTGTGGACTCATTGCCCATTTTAAGTTGGTTTTTACACCAAGTGCTATCATTATTTCTATGCACAATTTATTGTGATTAAAGCTGAGATTAAATCCTTCACAACAGTAGATTGGTGGGCTCTTTACAGCTGAGTCTGAGTAGGCCTTAAAATTGAAGGTGGGGTAAAAACATATTCTTTTTTATACTGTTAAGCATAAAAAAAAATCAGGAATATCTTTGTTACTACATTAAAAATGTCCTGCTTTGGAGATAAGGGATTCAGGCCTAAGCACCACTTGAGGAATCTTTGCAAAGTGAATAGCTCTGTTAAAAGATTAGACTTGCCATGCATCAGAGCGTTTGCCACACTCATTCACATCCACCAGGAGTCGTACTGATTTTAAAAAATTAAATATGAAAGAAATTACATGTGCAAAATTGAAAATGCACAAAGGGAATTTAAAGCTTAACCTGCAAAAGAGTGCAGACGGTGAGCTAATGGTGGTTATATGCTTTACAGGTAAAGCATATAATACATTAAACGGACTAGAGAACCTGCTCAATGAGTAGATGTCAGTGAATTTGCTCTGGATTGAGTCTCCCTATATTTGGTTAAGAGTGTGTATTTATCTCTTTCAGCCAACCCTCTTACCTCACCACTGTTCAGATCCTTCAGGAAATGAGATCTTCCTTAGGAAGGATGTAATGACCACATCCACTAAAGGAAAAGTAATAGAATTTTTGCTGACTGATTGTTTTTTTTTTTTTTCTTCTCACAATTAATGCTTCCTTATCATGGTAATGAAAACCTTGAAATATTAACTCAATTAAATGTTTTATAGTGAAGAAGGAACTACCATTTTATAGAAGCTGAATTTCTGGCCCGAGAAGGGTTTTAGTGGGTTGGCAAAAGCAAGAGAGATGGTAAAAGAATCAATGAATGAAACACAAATCTCAAAGTGTGGACTTTGGAAGGATTTTTTAACAGCCATATTTTGCTCTGATTAACTCTCCTTTTCCCAGAAGCAAAGAGGATGTCCTCTGCTGGAGCAATGCATCTAGGACAATCCGTCATCTTTAATAGGACCACTAATAATAAGAAAGCCATTTTCAGGCTCTTTCATTTTAATTAGATGCTGGGTAACTATCATAATAGCTCATTTTGTTCTTTCGTCAAGAGCTTATATATTATAGCTCTTGTGGAAGGAGAAGCCTTATTTTATAGACAACTGTTTAAAGTCATTCTGGCTAAAGCATGTAACTTTTATATATTATTCATTAGAAGAGGAATTAAAAGAATTTTTTTTTTTTTTTTTTATGTGAATGAGCCTGCCCGTAAGAGTAGATGATGGACGGGGAACAGACCTGTACTAACCTGGCCAGTCACAAGCAAAAGGTTTATTTTGGTCAATACCAGAAGCCTTGGGTAGTTTGAGGTAGGTAAAGGCAATAGGTTTCCTTTTCTGCAGTCTTGCTACCAGGTGCTTATTATAACAAAAACACATCTCATACTGAAATCTTCCACTCAGGCAAGCAATTATCAGCAAAACAGTGATAAAACAACCATTCAGACTGCTCCTATACAGTCAGTGAGGTCCCGTTCTCTGTTCTTTAGTGTATCACATCACCCTGGCAGCAAGTTCTCTGCATGAAAGATTCTCCGGAGGCAGATTCAACGCTATTCCAACAGCAGGATTCAGTTAATTGTCTAGTTGAAATAAGGTGACAGAATCCTCCGCTAAGTTGTAGGACTCAAGACTGATTAGAGGCCAAGAACACCATTTGGAAAGGCAGTCAGGCTTCTGAGCTCGCTAGATTACCATACTCAATCCACTGTGGTTGAAGATTGTTCATTTCATTCATGAAATATTATTTCTAATATTCCTTATGCAAATAAGCAAAATTTATAGTGCTGATCTAGATAAAGACAGTTCAAGTACTTGTGGTTCAAACACTACCTAACCATTATGGCTTATTCATGGTTAGGGAGGGACCCTCAAATATCAACCATATATACATTCTCCCCATTGCGTATCGTGTAAATTATATATAACAATATGATTTATGAGATATTGAATCACCATGAAGCTTCTATTTCCCTCCTGTTTCATTTACCTTCCCTTCCTCCCTCTATCCCTCCTTTCTTCCCTTTCTTTTTTCCTTCCTTCTCCTTTCTTCCAATCTCTCTCTCTCTCTCTCTCTCTCTCTGTCTCCCTCTCTCTCATTAAACACCTGTTCATTGAGTGGCTACTTGGTTAGTCAGAAAACTTGGGTTCGAAACCAACCATTATAATTTTCTAGTGTTAGTGTGGTCTGGGATAGAGGGGTTTCCTACGATCTGAAATTTTCCATATTTAAAATGGGGACAATCCCAGGCAGACTGAGATGGTTGGTTACCCTAGTTACTCTAGTTGTAATCCTGGAGAAATTATTTAATTTCTGAAGCTCAGGCCTCTCATCTTTAATACAGGAAGCGATAACACCTACTTAATAATGCTATGATAAAACATTAATAACTTAGTCCAAACAAAGTGCATGACGTATGTTGTGACAATGTGGAAGACATTTCAGCTCCTTGATGACAGGTTTCTCCCCAAGGAAAAGACTCATCAGTTGGGTGAATAATTAGATAAGCAGTTAGAGGTAGAGATACAATGGCCTGGGGGCACTGGTGAGGGACAACAGATGACCCCCAAACTGCTTTCTAAGGGGATTTAGGTGGGGTAGCTGACTGGTTTTGTCTTGCTTAGGTAGACACCAAGCTGAGGATCTGAATAAGAGAATAGTTTCTAGAAATTCTATGTATGAAGGGGGTGGTATGATGAGAAGCGACATGTCTAATGTGAAATGGATGAAGCCTTATGTGAGATGCAATATATTCTTCCATCTTCCTGGGAAATCCTTTCTGAAAAATATATATCACTTCATCATGGGTTTGCAGCTATGTCTTATTTTAGGGTATGATGAAGAACAGTGTAGCATCAGGAAAGGCACAGGGCGAGAACAGAGGCTGCCCTCTGAGGGATAATAGTGGTACCTACCTTGTAGGCTTGCTGTTAGGGTTAAATGACAGTATGTGTCTATGTGACATGATGTCTCTAGAAAACTGGTAGAACAATGTCTGGCACATTTTAACTACCCTGTAAATGTTAGGTTTTTGTTTTATTATTTATTATTATTTTATTATTAGAATACCCTACTCTCAATGAGCACTAATTTCGTTTCACCTCCTTTATGTGTGAAGCTTTCTCCTACTTCCCTGTTTTTATTATAATTAGCTCTCAGTTTTGAATTAAAATTTAGACACTGGTGTGGCAAGAACTTCAAAAGTCTTGGGTAATTCAACCCTTGTCTGTGCTGAGATACTGCCTCTCCTTGGCTCAGCAGGGCCCTGACAAATTCTTTTCCCCACAAGGACTAAGTTTAGCTATTCTTAGAAGCCTCATTTCCACTTCTTCAGAATCCCCAAGGCTTGGCCTCAGAAATGATTGAGTCTAATATATATATATAATATATATATATATATTTATTTATAACTGATTGATTCTTTCTTTCTGAATTTGAGGAGAGGAGCTATAAAGAAGTTTGGGAAAAACACCCTCGACTGACCTATACAGCAGAAAAAATAAGTAATTTTTGGTAGCTATTGGAGTCTTGGATAGAAGCAAATTCTTTTGTCCTCCAAGATTTCACAGGTCATGCTTCCACATCCAAAGCCTCGTGAATAATTGAAGTACACAGATAGTTCTGTTAGAAAACTCACTTGATTTATTCATCCTCTGGTTGTCTCGCTTCTGGGTTATTCATTTAGAACTGCTTCTAGGTAGACCTGACAGCTTCAATTATCCAAACCCCACATGTGTGTATTGATGCCTATAAATCTGAGTAATTTGGTGGCTCTTTGATTTAAAACCAGAATATATGGTGATCATGTAAGAATCTCAAAATATTGTTATATCCTACCTCAAACTCCCCCCGTACGATGGCCAAGTCATCACTAGACAGTTCCAGGATGCCTGCTGTTCGGAGTCCAAGAACTAGTGAGTAAATCATGTACAATCAACAATGCAAAGTCAAGCTGGATCTTTCATGAGATCTTATGTTAGCATTGGTGGGTATGACTTCTAAGGACAGCAGGGACATACACTTTGAAAAAAATAAACCTAGGAAAACATTAGAAAGGAAATCTATCTAAATAATGACCCCTGCTAACTACTCTTTTTTTTCTGTGTGTGGTAGTATGATAGTTATCTAAGGAACCTTGGGTAGAATTAGATGAGGTTACCCATCGATTCATGTTTTTCAGTGTTTAATGTAGATGAACTACTTTGGAGGCATAAAAATGCTCTTTAAATATTAAACCTAATTCAACAGATCAGGATTATTTTTTTTCTTCTGTGTCAAAAACCAACCTGATTATTCAGATATACCTAAAGTCAGAATTTATGACATTACAGATAAACATAGAAACACAGAGGAATCTGTTAAGTGCTTCCTTATGCTTATATATAACAATATTAGAAATAAATATTTTTATACTTTTTAGTTATATAAGGTTATATGAAGAATGAGGCTAATGTTTTTCATATGTAGAAATGTACCTATACTCAAATAGAAGTGTTTATATGTTATTTTCTCCCCCTTTCTAATAAAGTCAGCCTAGCGGGTTTGCCTTACACAACAGTTCCAATACTAATCTCTTATTTAAAACACATTATTAAACTCTTATTAAAAACACATTTTGGTTGCATGTTCCTCCTCCTCCAAAAAGGCAAACAATTTGTGTGTAATGAAATTTCATTTGATATATAAAACTAAATTTCTATTAAAAAGCAAACTGGAGAAGATAACAAAATATATTTCCTGAGACTACCTTTCATTTCTGAAAGGAACATGATTTTATCAAAAACTCCATAATCGATTTTGATAAAAATAAAACACCAGAAATTAATTTACCTGATGATTCAATCTGGAGATTAAATAAGCTTTTCTCTTTTCAT
>RJWJ010027370.1:0-22284 GCA_004363605.1 Indri indri
CTGTCTTCTGCCATGGAATGACGCAGAAGGCCCAGGCCAGGCATCAGCCCCTCAATCTTGGACTTCCAGCCTCCAGAAGTGTGAGCCAATAAATTTCTGTTCATTATAAATTACCAAGTCTCAGGTGTTCTACTACAGCAGCAAAAATGCACTATGACAGACTTCCCACACCCACCCCGGTGAGCCTGCTCCCCACCAGGGCCCAAAAGAAAACCACCAATGAGGGTCGTTGGGGAATGCAGGATCTTTGGGAGAAGAGCTACAGGAGTTGTGTCCTGGCCTTTATCAACCCCTAGTAGGCGAGTCCCCACAAGGGCCATAGTCCTGCCCCCACCTGGCCTCCCCAGGGCTCAGACAGCAGCTGACAGCCTGCGGAGGTAGTCTCCTGCCAGGGGCAGCACGGCCCAGTCATCAGTCCGCAGGGCCACGGGTGCTCCATCTCCCTGGGCCGCCTCCAGCCGCAGCAGCAGCCTTGAGTTTGGGGGCAGGCGGATAGCTACACAGTAGCTGTTGGGGGGATGGGCCACCACCACAAAAGGCTCCAGGTGGTGTGACACCAAGGGCTCGAGCCCCTGTGGCCCAAGTGGGCACCACACACGACTCTCTGTGCCCTGTGGCAGGCAGGAGTGCCAGAGCTCCTCAAAGAAGCCTGGCCCGGCCCCCTCTGGGGGGTGGGGGAAAGGCAGAAAGAGGTCAGAGAAGTTCACGGACAGGGGTGGCAGGCGAGAATGGCACGTGAGACCAGTGGGTGTGGTGTAAAGGGCGTGGACATCCAGCCATGTGGGGGCTGGGCGTCGGGGCTGCAGTGGCAGGAGCAGAGGGCGGGCAGGGCGGCCAGGGCGCAGGCAGGGCATGTGGACAGCTTCCAAGGGTGCATAGATTTGTCCTTCCACACGGAAGCGCAGTTCCAGAGAGTAGATGGGCTCCAGCGCCTCCACCTGGAGCTGCAGCACAGGGAGTGGGCCCTTGATCTCTCGGGGTCCCATGCTCAGGCGAATTGGGGCCGGGGCTTCCTGCACCATCAGTGCTGCTGCAAAGCCCTGGTTCTCAGCCACCAGCGAAGAGGCTAGTGCAGGTGCAGTAAGCGAGGGGGCCAGGGCTACCCCCAACTTGGGCCCTGCCAGGTGGGCCAGGAGGATGTAGTAGAGGCGGGCATGGTCCCGCCCGTCAGGGTCCTCCAGCTGCCTGGCCAGTGCCTGCAGCAGGTCTGCCAGGCCATCCCCCCCACCCGCCTGTAGCAGGGCCCGGCAGACCCGCAGCAGGGCCTGCTGTAGGTCCCAGCCTGTGCAGTGGGCAGCTGCAGCCTGTAGAAAGCTGAGGGTGGCACTCTGGGTGCTCCCATCTGCCACCTTTGCCAGCATTTGCAGGTGCCAGCGAAGAGCTTCATCCCTGCCGGGCCTGGATACCACCTCCTGCTGCAACAACACCCTCAGAGGCTCCCCGAGCTCAGGGACCACCTGATCCAAGAAGTCCACAAAGTGGGGAGCCAGCACAGGCCGGGCTCGGTACAGCTGGGTCAGTCCATGGATCAAGGGTGTCAGCATCGTAGGATGCCCAGCCAGGCAGCGGGCAACCAGGTATGAGGCCTGGAAGCAGAGAGTAGCCAGAGCCCGGGGGCCCCCGTCCAGGGCTGCCCTCTGTTGCAAGCCGGCCATTAGCTCCTCCAGGGAGCCCCGAGGGCTCTGTACCAGGCCTTTCTCCTCCTCTTCCTCATCTTCGGCACAGAGCAGGCACAGCAAATGCAGGCGAGCCAGGAGGGCCATCGGGTCATGTAGGAGACTGGGCAGGAGACCATGGCAGAGCTGGGGCCTTAGCAGCAGTGGCGCAGCCTCCTCACCTTCTGGGCCCAGCGGCCAGTTCTCAGGGAAACTCAGGAGGCAGTGTAGGTAGAAGAGATGGGTGGGCAGGGGCAGGGCTGGGTGCTGGGCAGCCAAGGTGAGCCGGCGGAGCAGCAAGGCCTCATCCTGGGCTGTGAACAGCGCCTCACCAAAGGCCGCTTTGAGCGCAAGAACAGCGTGCAAGAGTGTCAGCTGTGCTGTGCCCAGCAGCCGTACCAGCTGTGGCTTGAAGAGCGCTGGTGGCTGTCCCTGCAGACCCCGTAGGGCCCAGCCCAGTAGCCACAGAAGCTGGGCCTGGGCCACAGGCGTGAGCAGATACGTGGTGTCTAGAAGCTGGGCCACAGCAGCCCGAAGCTCCCGGGCCTCCTCAGGGCTGGGCTCTCGAGCTGCAAGGCAACGCTCCCCCTCCTCAGCTGCTGGCCAGCTGGGTGCCTGGGGCTGAAGGTGGGCATCACCCTCTTCAACTAGTGTCCAGTCCCAGGGACCACCCCTAGTGGGGGAGACCCCGGCCATGAGCAGGCCCCGCAGGCCAGCCCCAGCCCGGGACTGGACCACCAGGGTGTTGCGCAGAGCAAGTGACAGCAGCAGGCTGAGTGGCTGGACGGGGCCCGCCTGCCCCAGCAGGCCCCGTAGCAGCCCCAGGGCGCCCCCCAGCAGCCCAGGCTTGCAGCTCTCCAGCTCTCGCAGACACTCGCACGCTGTGGCCTGTAGGGAGCGCTGTTCCGAGGTGGGGCCAAAGCCTGGTCCCAGGTCGCTGCCCAAGGCCAAGCCAAGCAGCAGGGGAAGCAGCCGGCAGGAGGCGCCCGAGGTGGGGCCCAGCGCGCCTCCTGCCACCAGGGCTGTGGTGGCCGCCAGCAGCAAGAGCCGCCGGAGAGCTGAGAGCCGTGGGGGTAGGAGAACCAGGGTGTCCAACAAGGAGGTGGCGGCCACCTCGGCAGCAGGGGCGTCAGGCCACAGCTGGACTGGGTACTCCAAGCTCAGGACCAGCAAGGACACCTGGGACGGGGGGTTAGGAGAGAATCATGAAAATGAGGCTCAAGACGCGGGAGGCTGGGGTAACCACATGGGCCAGGGAGGGAACATGTGCAGGGCTTACCTTGGTCTGTTCGCTCAGCTTCTCACTCCTCAGGTCGCTCAGCAAGTCGCGACCCAAATCCTCACCCTCGGGACCTGCAATGAAGGCAGACGGGCTGGCCCGGAAGGCCGCCAGGCGCTGGGCCCAGGCTTCCCGGCTCAGGGGCCCCATGGTCAGGCGCGCAGGTCCCTGTGGAGGAATCGGAAAGCGTCGGGTCGGCGGCCGCGGCTGCGAAGACTCGCGGGGCCCCGAAGCCGCCAGAGGGCGCCCTCCACCATCCCCGAAGGGGCTACCGTCCCCCCAGGGCCGTCTCGCAGATCCCAGCAGGGACCCCGCACCGGGTCTCAAGACGAAACCGAGAGCTTTCGGGAGTGTCGCCGGGGCGGGCCGCCAAGGCTCCTGCGGGCAAGCAGGGGCGGGGCGCCGGTGCGTGCGGAGCGCTCATTAGGCCGCCGGCGGCCGGCACCGAAACCACAGCGCCGCCCGGGCCCCCGGCGCCCGCGGTAACGGGCTCGCTCTCACCGCCTGACTCAGCCGCCGCGGGCACTCGGCCGGCCGGCTCCTTCCGGGCTGGCGGCGCGGGGCGGGGCGGGGCGGGGCGCGGGGGCGGCGAGGCCGGCGGGGCGGGGGCCGGGCGTAACGGGGCCGCCTCCCCGCCCGCCGCCGGCAGGTGCGGACTCGCCGGTTTCGCTGGGGCTGAGTAACTGTCCCGCCGGCAGTTCCCCCTTCCCCGAAACCGCCGCAGGCCGGCGGAGGTGGGTGGGCCCGGCTCCCGGGCGCGGGGGCTGCGATCCCGGGGCCCTCCGGCGGACAGCGGCTCAGGCGCCGCCTGCGCTCGCCGAGCCGGTGAGGGGGGCAGCCAGCGCGCCCCCCGCCGGCGCTCGGGCACACTGCATCCCGCCCCGGACGCGCGCGGCTCCCGAGGGTGGCGTGGGGTACGGGTCCTCGGGCTTCCCGGGTGGCCTCTAGGGGCGTGCGAGGTGCGGTCCCAGGGCGCCCGCAGGAAGAGCGTACCGCGGCCCCAGCTGAACCGGTCGGGCGGGCGCCGCAGGACTTGGCTTCGCTTCCCCGACGCCTGTCTGGGGGCGAGCGGAGGGGGGGGCACCCGCTCGGCTTGGGGGTGAGGAGCCGGCGCCCGGGTCGCCGCCCGGCGGAAGCGCCTGACCTTTGCCCGAGGCCACGCCGCCGACGGCCGGCAGGGGCCGAGGCGGCGCGGGCTGGGCACGCCGTAAGTCGAAAGGAAGCCAGAAAACAACGGGATCCACTCGGGAATTGCGGGTTGGCAGGGCCTGGCGGGTCACGGGGCTCGCCGACGCCTAGCAGAGCTGGGGAAACTAAGGACCTGGAGGAGAGCGGCCTCACCGTCGGAGACCTAGGTCCAAGCAGGCCTGGAACCCAGCACTCTCGACATCCAGAGGGCTGGCCCCGAGCTGTTTGGGGGCGTCCAGGGGGCTGACCCAGGTTCAGATGCCCCAATAACCGCTGGTTTCCAGGGCACAGAACCGCGTCCAGGGCGTCCAAACCCCACCCCCCCCACCAGCCTAACACCTCTGGCTCATAATTAGCCGCTTTGAAGATGAAACAGGCCTAAGCCCCCATGCCCAAAGCTGCCAACTTGCCTCTCCACTTCCTCTAGGCTGTGCAAGCCCCTCCCTAACCCATCCTGCTGCAACTCCAGATAGGAGGTGCTGGGGAGCTAAGGGGTAGAGAGTGCTGGAAAGAAGGCTGTCTGGGTACCTAGGGTGCCAACCATGGGGCTGGAGACAGGGACCCACCTGGAGGGACAGGTCCAGCCAGAAAGCCCGGTCCTGACTCCGCTGGGCCCTGGCTCCACAGTTGACTCACAGGCGGCAGCCCCAAACCACTTCCCTCTAGGTGCCTCAGTTTCCCCATCTATAAAATGGGAGTGATGACTCCCACCCAAGAGGCGGTGGGGTGGGGCAGCCTGGCTAATTAAACCTAAGATGAAAGAGGCCAGGATGAGAGCAGCCTTGGGGAGGGAAGGCAGTTTGGAATAGGAGCCTGTCTGGTTTCCCTGTCTGAGGCCCAGAGGGTGCTGTAACTGCACGTCCCCGGCTGTCGCCACACATTGTAAGGCAGAAAGACTATTAAACCCCTTTTACAGTTGAGGAAACAGGCTTCCAAGGGTCAGGAGGCCTGACACTGCTCCTGGCCCCAGCTCAGCCTTTGACAGCATGGCCTCTGCAAACCTCCAGCCTATTTGAGCCTTGGCTCCTTGGAGCTGAGTGTTTGGAGAGAGGGAATGCATATGTGGTTTCCAATACTTGATGGATGTGCAACCACATGGACTCGCTGAGGCTCACAGCAGCCCCAAGTACCAAAGGTGGGTACCATTCACAGATGAGGAAAGGGAGGCCCAGAGATATGCAGTCACTTACCCAAAGTCCCAGAACTACTCAGAAATAGAGCCTGGGCTTCAGCCAACAGCCCCAGGCCATTCCCCCACACGAGCCGTCCTCAGCCCTCTTGGGTATCCAGGTCCCTGGATGGGCCCTGCTCTCACTTGCCTGCCCAGGTGTCTGCTACCCTATGGGAGGTCAGTGCTGGCTCTGTCCCTGGCAAAGGCCAGGCATAGAGTAGAGCTCAGCCCATCATCAGGCCCAGGCGGGAGGAGAGTGGCATCCCAGCCTCGAGGGTCCAGGTGTGGGCCACTGCCAGGTGGCTGAGCCGCAAATTCTCCACTTGATGCCTTCACTGTGTTTCTTCTCTTCCTGCTGAGTTTCCATCCTCCCCCATGCGCCCATTCTGGGGAGACACCACACGCAAGGCTTGGAAAAGGGAAAGTCAATTTCCTGAGGGGCCCTGAGCCTCGGTTTTCTCATGTGTAAAATGTGGGCTACAACTAAGGTGTCCGCACTGCACTGGGTGCTGGGGATACGGGGATCCTTTAAAAAGGACAAAAGGCACATCCACAGAATAGAGTAGTGGGTGCCAGGGGTGGGGCTTTGGGAGGAACAGAGAGTGATTGCTAAGTATAGGATTTTCTTTTGGGGTGATGAAAATGTTCTGGAATTAGATAGTGGTGATGGTTGTACAGCTCTGTGAGGATGT
Organism: Indri indri; assembly: GCA_004363605.1. Taxonomy (NCBI): domain Eukaryota; kingdom Metazoa; phylum Chordata; class Mammalia; order Primates; family Indriidae; genus Indri; species Indri indri. Next base: position 5,986 of record RJWJ010027370.1, read on the forward strand.
AAAAGCCAGCAAATTGTTACACTTTATAAAAGGGTGAATTTTATGGTATATGAATTATATATAAATGAAACTATAAAAATGGTGTTTTAAAAGGGATTCCCTCAAGTGCAGAACTTGTACTCATGGAGAGAACAGACAGCAAAAAAGAAACCCAAATTTCACAGAGTGAAGGTGCTGTGGAGAGAAAAGAATAGGGTAATGGGACAGAGGTGGTGGGGGTGGGGCGAGGATTTAGCTGGGGTGGTAAAAGAGGCCTTTTTTTTTTCTCGAGGCGGAGTCTCACCCTGTTGCCCGAGTGAGTGCCGTGGCGTCAGCCTAGCTCACTGCAACCTCAAACTCTTGGGCTTAAGCAACCCTTCTGCCTCAGCCTCCCAAGTAGCTGAGACTACAGGCATATGCCACCATGCCTGGTTAATTTTTTTCTATATATATTTTTAGTTGTCCAGATAATTTCTTTCTATTTTTAGTAGAGACAAGGTCTCGCTCTTGTTCAGAGCTGGTCTCAAACTCCTGACCTCAAGCAATCCTCCCGCCTTGGCCTCCCATAGTGCTAGGATTATAAGCGTGAGCCACCACGCCCAGCCCAAAGAGGCCTCTTGGAAGAGGGGACAGCTGGCTAAAACCTGAATGGTGAGGGGCACCCAGTCACTGTGTAGGGCAAAGCATTCCAGGCAGTAGTGGGAGAGGAGGCTTGAGCTAGGAGCAGGCTCTGGCCTGTTCAGGGGACACAGGAAAAGGCAGTGTGGCTGGCACCCAAGGACCCAGCCAGAAGGGGGTTAGGAGGTCAGCAGGGGCCAGGACATGCCAGGCCTTGGGATTTTATTTCAGTAGTGATGAAGCTGCTGGAGGGTTTGAGCTGAGGAGAGACAGGGTCCTGACCTGAGTTGTTTTTGGGACGGGGTTGTCGGGGCTAGAGTGCAGTGGTGTCCTCATAGCTCACTACAATTGCAAACTCCTGGGCTCAAGGGATCTTCCTGCCTTAGCCTCCTGAGTAGCTGGGACTACTGGCACAAGCCGCCATGCCCACCTAATTTTTTTATCTTTTATAGAGATGGGGGTCTCGCTATGTTGCCCAGGCAGGAGTGAGCCACCATGCCCAGCCCCTGACTTGGGTTTTAACAGCACCTCATGTGACAACATGGCCCACCTGCCCCTCCAACCTCAGTTCCTCCCCCCAACCCTGCCCTGTAGCCTTTGGGTTCATTGTGCACACACTGAGCTCACTCCTGCTCTGGGGCCTTCGCAGCAGCTGTTCCTTCTGCTGGCCACGCTCTTCGCTGCTCTGCACAGCTGGCTCCTCACTCTCATTCAGCAACCCCCACCTGCCACTGTCACCTCGCTCTAGTCAAATGTTCCGCGTCGCACACCTTCCTCATTTCTTTGCCTTGCACCACAGAATTCCCAGTGCCTAGCACAAAGTCGGTGTGAGTAAATGTTTGTTGACTGAATTAAGAGATGGAAGAATGACATCTAGCCAGCCCTGTGCTGGGTGCTGGGCAGTAGTGAACAGTAGTGAACAGAGCAGAAGGTGCCTGTCCCCATGGGGCTCACAGTTTAGCTCCGTGTTCATGGGGTTCACATACATTGTCTGGCTCCAGAGCTGCCTGTGAACCACAGCCCACACACCAGCAGCCTGCGGGTCAAACCTAACCCACAAAGGTGTTTTGTTTGACCCATTCCTTGTTTTTTAAAAACTTGAGCTAACATTTAAAAATAAGTAGATTTCACTTACAAATCTAGATTTCTGGCTTCTCTTGGGAAATGGAAAGACGTGGCCATGTTGGGTTTCTGCACCTGAATGACACGACTGGGACTGCCTTTCCGACAGGCACTTTCTCCACAGTCCCCTCACTTTCTTCTCTCCCAGCCAATTGTCAGTTGCCTTTTGTCACTGAATTTGTAGTATTGTTTTCCTTTTAATAAAGAAATTTGCTCTGTATCTATCTATCTACCAAAAATTGGAACATGAAAGGTAAATGGGTCACACAAGAAAATGGGGTATTTATTCACTCAAGAAATATTTATTGATAATCCACTTTGTGCCGGCACAGTTGAAGATGCTGGAGCGACAGCAGTGAACAGCACAGACACAGCTCCCTCGCCCTGGGCTCCGTTCCACATGCTGTGATTCTCTCACGCACGTGGTTCCAGTGGCCGGCTTCACCCACTCTACTTCCCCATCTGGCCTTCTGGACCCTGGGGTTGCTCCCACATGAGAAAGCCTGCCCCCCTGTGTGCAGGGCCATCTGTGAGGACTTCACCACGTATCCACTGAGCACCTACTGAGGACCAGCCCGTCAGGGTCTGGCACAACAAAAGTGCTCAATAAACATTTGTTGACTGAATGAACTAAATTCACTTCTCTCTTAGACAGTGTTCATCAATGTTGTTTCTCCTGGATTTACCTCAAAAGACAAGCACTTAGTAGGTGCTCACTTAACGTCAGTTGAACAAAAAAGTCCAGGATCAGAGTAAAGGAGTGACAAGGGAAGTTCGGGTTGCATGAAGGCAGAGCCCTGGGAAAGGTAGGGGAGGGGGCAACACAAACGCCCCCTAGCGAGAGCTCACATCACCCTCCCAGTAGCCCCAGGAGGTAGGTGACAGCACTGGCCTGTGACAGACAAGGAAAGCCCGTTGGCTAAACTCACAGGCTCCAGGAGTGAGGGAGGAGGCTCACATGCCCCCAAAGCCCATGCTCTCCCCAACCACCCACCCAGGGCATGCTCCAGAGGGGTATGGGCAGAGACTCTAGAAGCCTCCCCATGCTTGAAAAAACATTGTCTTCCACTAGATGCCTGAAAGCCCACCCTCAGCAGGCTACTCTTTCTGACTCCTGACTGTTGAACTGTGTGAACTCATTTATCAGACTCATTTCTCCCTCATCTGCTCCAGCAAACATTTAGTATGTGAGGAAGGACTCTAAAATGTTCGTTTGTTTTAGGGGGGCGGGGGTCCCATCCCTGCCCCTACTAGGTCAGCCAGTGAAATAGAAGCTCCGTGGTCGGAGTGCCACAGTGAAGTGCCACATGGCGCTCCCCGGTTTCTGAGGAGAGGGGCATCCCTCCAACGAGGACTGGGGACACAGCAGAGCATGACCAGCGGTTGAGGCTGACCCAGGATAGGTTGCGGGGAGGAAGCTCTCCGCAGTGGCCCTCTCCCACAGAGGCTGGGCCTCATCCTGCCTGGGTCCTCGGCTGCAGCCTTGCTGCACCTGAAATCCACCCACTTGGGACAAGAAAGAGTTTTTGTGAGTAAGCCCCAATGGCCAAGACGCTGGGGGTTTTCGGGATCTCGGTGGACCCATCCAGCGTAAACGCCTTTTCCTCCACGAAGCCTTCCCCGCTTCGTACTCGGGCCGAGCGCGTCCAGGCCTCCCCGCCCAGCGGCCTGCAGCCCTGCGTGCCCTCCCGCACGAAGCCGGCGCCCGGCAAATACCTCTGGACTGAACCACCAATTGCTCAGCCTGGCTCTTGGGATCCCGGGCCGCCTGGGCCCAGGCCCCGTTCAACAAGTGAGGGCCGGGCCGCCCGTTCCCGCCCGGCGGCTTCGCGCCTCCTCAGGCGCCCGGGGCGCGCCAGGCCGCGCCGGGCCCAGTTGGACAAGTTCATTTCATCACCCTCGGAGCGTGCGAGCGCCGGTGCAAATAACGTTGCCCCCTCCCCGCCCTGCCCCACTCCGCTCCCTCCGAAACTCCTGTTTGCAAACGCGAGCACGCCCGGCCCAGAGGTCCCGGGCGGGGACCGGCGGGCTGGGCAGCCGGGTACTGGGTGCCTGGCGCCCGCCCCCGCCCCCGCCCTGCAGCCCCGCCCGGGCCGCGAGGCCACCTCACCGGCAGCGGAATGGAAACCGGTTCGACAGGTAACAAATAGGTGGGTTGTCACCGTTATTTCCCAACGCATGCGCCGTCGCTCCCCGGGCCACTCCAAGCTAATTAGATCAGATCAGCCCCCTCCACCTCCCGCCCCAGCCACCAACACACACCGCCGCGAGCCAATAAAGCGTGAACCCGTCCGTCCGGCTCGCACTTTAAGACTTCCCGAGCGGCCGTGGGGACGCCAGTCGAGCCAGGAGACGCTTACCTGCCGCTTCCCCCGCCGCCCGGTGCACCTGGCTGCAAGGAACCTCGTTCAGAAGGAGGACGGCGACACTCGGCGGAGTTGGAAACGGCGCGCGCCGTCCGGGCACTGTTTTTCCGTGGAACGTCGGGGCGCCTTGGCGACTCCTTCCCTGAACCGTGCCCCCTTCACCCGCCCCCAGCCAGCCCGGGAAAGGTGGGACGACGGCTTCCGGCTCTAGTTACAGAAGCGGACCGTGCCCGGCGAGGAGGGTTGGAAAATGCCCCGCGCGTTCCTGGTGAAGAAGCCATGCGTCTCCACGTGCAAGAGGAACTGGAGCGAGCTCCCCGACGAGGAGCGCGGCGAGATCTATGTGCCAGGTGAGGCGCCCGCGGCGGGTGCAGCTCCGGCGCTGGGAGCGAGTGTTTCGGCGGCAGCGGCCCCGTTAGCCCTCGGGCGCCGACGCTGGGCGGGGGGCAGGGGCAGGGGCGGGGGGCTGGGCCGGCGGAAGCGGGGCCGGCTGGGGGCGGGGGCTGCCAGGTGGAAGCCGGGCAGGCCCAGGGGGCGCTGGGGAGGCAACGGGGTGTGTCACCGCTCCGGCGACCCTCGGCTCTCGCGTCGTAAATCCTGAAAGCCGGGAGTTTCATGGGGCGGGAGGAGGGCACTGGAGCGATGCCACTTTGGGGGGCAGGGAGCGAGCAGGAGTTTCGGCGGAGGTTTGTGCTAAATGTAAGAGAAGACCCAGAGCTCAAGCCGCTTGCATAGGTCTCTCCTCCTCCCCCACAGCACTGCTGGCGGTTTGGGGTGAGGGTCGTGCGGCTCCGGCTTGGCGGTCCCCGCGCAGTGCGCCAAGACGGTGGGAAAGGTGCCCGCCCCGCTTGCCCTTAAAACAAAGGTGGGATCGGGTCGCACCTGTTAGAAACGTACTTTCTTCAACCTTGCAGAGGACACAATTGAGCGGAGAGCGGTTTAAAGGAGCCCACCCCAGGCCAGGCCGGGGGAACCAGGCCTGGGGAAGCTGGTGCACCCAGTTTATTTTTGGCAGACGCCTTGACAGCGTCAACTGTGAATGAGTAACCCGAGTTGTTTCTTCCTCCAGTGGCGTCTTCCCCTGCAATCCCTGAGAACGCTTCTGCCCCTCTGTCCTTCCCCTGCCCCCACGAAAGTCTTTGGTCTGGAGAAAGCCAGCTTCCTTCTCTACTCCCCCTCCCCAGGCCTTGGGGGTGGGGCAGGGATGCACGGGAACACCCGCCCTGCGCCTCCGAGGGGGGAGAGGTTGTAATTAACCAACCGTCTTTGACCCTTGATCTGCAGGCTCCCTGGCACCGCCCAGGCCTTGTAGGAAAGCGGGGAAATGAGGGCAGCCGTGAGCGACCCTGTGAGGGCTCTTGCCTCAGTTTCCCTTCTGAATAAGCTATTGAAGACAGTGGTGTAGTGGTGAAGTCTTTGTGGCATGACCTGCCAGGATCCAAGGGCCTGTGGTGCCGGTGGGATGTTTCACCTTAACCTGCTCTCAAGTAGCTGGACCCCTCTTCTGTAGCCTCCTGAAAGCAAGGGAATGTGCCCGAAGGCCCTGATGACCCCACTGGGGAAACTGAGGCAAAAAGGGACATGAGTGGCCTGCTCGCCTAAGGTGGATCAGGGTGCAGCTCAGGGCTCTGTGTCTAGCTTCTGGCTTCACCAAGTCCCCAGCGAGCTGACTGGTTCTCTACCTCTGGAAGGGCTGCAGAGGGATGGAGCCCCCTTCCTTGCTTGTGCCTCCACCCCAACCTGTGTTTGACTTGCTGCTTAGCTGCTCCTTGGGATCTGATAAACTGAACTTGGACTGTGTTAAAGGTGAGCTGAGCCTTGAGCCAGACTCAGTGTGCTGTTATTTTTAGTTTTATTTCACATCTCAATCAGTAACAGATCATGTGTTGACTTTTACAAAGGACAAAGAAATTCCGTTTGTTTAAATCATTGACTTCCTTTAGTCCTAGTGATTCCCCCCCCTACAGGTCTGGTGGCCACAGTGGGAGTGTGTGTGGGGGGCGGGTGTCGTGGGGAGAGATCTGAGCCTCAGGGGCTGACCCATCAGGTGCAGGGGAGGGCTTCTGGGTGGTCCGAGCCACCCGCTGCTGCTGCTGCAGGTAAGGGAGACCTGCAGGCCACTTGCTCTGGAGGATCTTCCAGCACTTTGGGTGGGGGGTTGGTTGAATCTCCAGCACTGGGGTGAGAATTTGCCCTCATCCCTCTGATGAGGGAGACTCCTGTGGGGTAAGTAAAGGGTAGAACTTACAGAACTTATTTTTACCTCCAAAAGCCATGCAGCCCACTGGACAGTTTTCCCACAGTTTGTGGAAATGAGAAAGGGAGCGTCCGCAGTCCACGGTCGGGTGCCTCAGATGGCTGGAGAGTGGGGGGTGTGTTTTGTGGTTGCCTGTCCCCTGCCTGGCTAGGCCATTCCATCACCAGCCAACCATGACCCCAGGAGCCGGCTGGGCACGTTTCCGTCACCCCACCTCACAGACTCCCAGCACGTTGTGACCAGCTAAGCACTGACCCTGTTGGCACTGGGAGGGCTGGGGAACATGGGAGTATTTGAGTTTTGACCTTCCTGCCAGGTTCCTCTGAGACCCTCAAAGCATCACAGGGACGACCACCCGGAAGGCGGTTCCACTGGCCAAAGATGCCGGACCCCAGCCCAGCAATTCTGATCCAGGGCCCCAATCTGACAATCACACCAGCCTTTCTCCCTCAGGCAGAATTCTAGGGTTCCTGCTTCCAGGGCAGAATCTTTCTCCTAGGAAGAGGTAGAAGCTGGCTCCATCCGCCCTGGAAGACTCGAAAGGGAAGACTCGAAAGGGTTAGTGGTTAGGGTGCCACCTTGAGGCCCCCACTGCTCTACCCTCCCCGCATCTCTCCTGTGTTATGTCAATATTGACTGTGGAGTGACAGGGAGTAATGCTGGTTCCTTGAGGATGAACTCAGGCACCTGTGTCCAGGGGTAAATTCCACCTTGTAGACCGATGGCTCCTCCAGGCCCCAGCACTGCTGCGTGAATTCTCAAGGCCAGGAAGGCACTTGAGGATAGACTCAGCCTGGGAGCAACCAGGCCTCCCCCAGGCCTCCGGCCGCCCTATTCCACGCCTGCCCTCCGCTGCTGGGCTGAGCTGTAGGAGACTGGAGCTGCCGTTAGGGAACATGGCCCAGGCTGACTCTGCCACTAGATGGTGTGGGAACGTGGGCAGCTCTTTCCCCGCTGGTCCAAAAGGCTGAGGAAGTCAGCTTTGGGCCCCAGAGTACCTGTGTGGGGGTGACAGGAGGTGGAGGGCAGGGAGAGCTTAGGCCTCTGATGATTACTCTAGTAATTCCTGGGAAGTGTTTGGCAGTGAAGGAGATGTTTGCTGTGCTCTCCAGGGAGCCAGGCTGAGAGAGTGGACAGCCAGACAGCCAACAGGGACAGAAGAGCAACTGGTTCCCAAGAAACTGGGCTCAATGGGACTCCTACCTGTCCCACAGGGTACTGTCACCCAAGCTGTTATTTGTCCTGAGTTTGGGTGTCCCAAGATGGAAATCTGCCAGACCATTTGTCCCAGAAAAAGAGCAGGTGAGGGCGAGTCTGTTGGCCGCAGGGAGGGCGGTGAGGGAAGCCTGGCCATTGCTGCGGACAGGGTTCCTCTGTATCATTGCTCATTTTCCACATGTACCGTACGGAGTCCTGAGCAGCTGCCAGGCCTGTGCTGGTCTGGAGGGTGGGAGGATGCAGGGAGGCACAGCTCCCAGATGTTCCGTGCCAGGCACCCTGGTGTGGAAGCTGAGGCGCGCAGTTTTACTTCATCGTGGACACTGAGTGAAAAATGGTTGGGAAAGGGGAAAAAGATATTGCCTGAGAGAAAGAACTTCTGGCAGTTCACAGAATAGAAACAAAAGGCTGAGAGACCAACCCATGTGCTTCTGGGGCTGCCCACCTCTGCCATTGGGCTGGCACTGGATCCTTTCGGGCTACTGCTAGCTGATTTGCAGGGACTGGGGAGACAGGCAGGGGGACACCAGCCCGTCCTGATAAGGGAGCAAGGCTGCAGAAAACTAGCCTGGCTGTGCTGACACACTGGGTTCCTGCCTCACGTTCAGAATCGAGCTGGTCCCCCATGCCCCAGGGCACCATTGGCACCAACACCCATGCAGTCAGCTGGGGCCCAGAGGGCTGGGTAGCCTTGAGTCTGCTTTAGTTGCTCTCCCCAGAGAGCCGGGGACCAGGCCTCATGCCCAGTCCTATCCTGAGGCTCTGGATGGGGCAGGACCTGGCATTCTGTCCAGTAGTTGAGCCAGTAGCTGTCAATCAAGAGAGAGGGGACTTGCAGAGGGTAAGGCAGGAGACGGCCCTTGCATGAGCAGCTGCTCTGCTCTGGGTGTCCGTTCCTCTGCTCTGGGCCTGGCCCTCAACATCACCAGGTGGAAGCAAGTTGGGCCAACAGGAGGGGAACCCATGAGCCCCTGAGGGCGTAGGGAGAGGGCTGGGTTGGCTTGGCCTTGCCACACTCCACAGCTGTGGGCAGGCGATGAGTAGCCACAGCAGCCACCACCTTGCCGGAAACATCTAATTACGGGACAGCACAAGCAGGGCCCAACCAGTTCTGCTTCCTGCCTTCTGACACTCATCAACACTCAGTGACAGGGTGGCACCCCAGTGCGCACTCCCTGTGCGTGCAGCTGTGGCAGGGACACACGGGGGTGGCAGGGAGACAGGTTTGGCGGGGCAGGTGGGATAAGGCAAACATCCACCCTGGCAATGGCACCACCTATCCAGCCTCCCCTGCCCCTTGCTCAGGGTAGAGATGGCCCACAGCCAAACCAGGCAGGCTCACCCCCATCCCAGCCCCCAGCACCAGCACGGTGGGTTTGTGTGGAACAGCAAGGCAGGCAAGGGACAGAGGTTTCTGCCCAAACTGACTTGGATCCTCAGGACCCTAACCCCTAGCCTCCCCTCTCATGGAGCAAGGAAGCCCAGAGCAGCCATTCGTTGCAGGCTCAGCCAGTCCCCTGGGCGCAGCTCAGGGGCCGTGCTCATGCAATCCAGCACTGACAGAAGAGGGTAGGGGTTCCTGTTTGTCTCTGCTTGGATTGAGAAATGGAAGCTGTCATCCAGCTTTGACTTCTCAGCCCAGATCTCCAATAGCTTGTGAGCTGGCATCAGAAGCTGCCAGCCGACACCTTGCCCACCCCAGCCCCAGCCCCATGGTTCCTGATGGCTCCTGCTACAGGAGCCAGGCTGGGCTGCCACCCAGCTCAGAGAGGTGTGACACCAACTCAGAGGCCAGGCCAGGGCCAGGCACTGGTGAATCAACACCTGGAATGAGGTGGCTCATTAAAGGCCCCCGGACAGACGGACGCCAGCGCCTGCAGGACGGGTTCTGGGCGGTGGCGGCAGGCACATTCTTCTCCTCTCAGACCTTTGTTGTGTTTTGAGGGGGCGAGAGCCGGGGCCTGTCCCGAAACTTCAGTGCTTTCATACAAGCCCTTACTCCATGGTCACAGTCCCCCACTTCCCCGCGTCCCACCCATCCTGGGAGAGGGGCTGAGAGCAGCAGCCCTCTTGCTGGTGCCCTCGGCCCACTCTCTGCCTTACTGGTCTGGGGATGCAGGATGCAGAGAGCCTCACTCTTGGTTCTGAAATCCTAAATCAGCCTCCCACGCCCCTCTCTGAAGCTCACTCATCCTTTCTGTCCTAGGTCCCTTTTGATTTTTCCTTCTGAAGCTTGGAAAATGTCCCTAGCTTATAGATTTTAAGTCCAGAGCTTAGGCTCTTTGGAAGAAAAACACGGACTAACTTGAAACATTAGACCACTGCCCCAGCTCCGCTACCTTCGGGCCCCATCTCCTGTGTCCCTCAAGAGCACTCGTCCTTGTCCTCTCTGGTCAGGACTAGGTCCGTGGTCGGAAGCCAAGCCTCCCCGGCCCGTTCAGTGTGAGGTGTCTGCCCTGGGAGGGGCCCCATCAAAGGGCTGCCAGGTATCGGTGCCGCCACCACTGCCCGAGGGAGCCCAGCCCGACTGCGCAAGAGCAAGCGGTCCCTGCTGTGGGGGAGGGCTGCGAAGGCCTGGGCAGGCCGCTGAGACTGTTCCACCCGCATCCACCTGCTGCTCCCTGACCTCCTCCCTGCTCCACCCACTGGCCTGTTTGCCTGTGGAGCTGGCCCAGCTGGGTGTGGGGAGCCTGGAGCCCTTATGGGCTGTAGCTGCCGGGACCAGCCAGCCCTCAGGAAGGAGGGGCTAGGGCCACCCAAACCCCAAAGCCAGCAGCTAAATCTGCTTGGAGCAGCCCAGACCACTAGGGACCTTTCTGGGGCAAGGATGAGTCTCAAAGAGTTATGCCTGGGCACAGGGCCTCAGTTGGCAGAGAGTGTACAGGGCCTGGAATCCAGAGGGACTGGCCCAGGTGGGGCAGGCAGACAGCTCTAGAGGGCTAATTGGCAGGACAGCTCGGGCCTCCCAGTTCCGCTAAGACACAAATTACTCAGCGGGCAGTGGCGCTTGGCTGGCGTCACCTACAATTACCTTAATAGGGCGTGAGGGAGGTACAGCGTGTGGTGGGTTAGGGGCAGCCCCGCTCTGCTGTGTGCCTGCAAGGGGAGGGACGGAGGTTCCAGGTTCCAGCCAGCTCACTGCCAGGGAACTATCTAGAAATCCCACTGGATCCTCTATTCTCTACCATGGCCCTCACCTGGCTGTTCTTTCCCTAGTCAGCCTGGGCTTCTGCCCACCGCAGCCCTACCGGGAGCCGGAACCATCAGTGGCCGAACCCCCTTCCTACCCGCTGGCTTTGGACATGAGTCTTCGGGACGCCAGCTATAGTGTAGCCCCTGCACCCTGTGTGGTGGCCCAGCTGCCCTCGGAAGACATGGGCCGCCTGACAGACCCCCAGAGCAGAGACCACAGCTTCCTGCGCACCAAGATGAAGGTGAGGACTCCCGCACTGTCTCAGAGGACCAGGAGTGTGTGTACACCTGCGTCCAGCCCATGAGACGTGGCACAAATGAGACGTAGACAGAGACTGACCTGGGACCGGGGCCAAGGTTTCTGCAGAGAAGTGAACTTAGCCGGGGCACAGATGGGGAGGAGAAGAAGAGTAGGTCTGAAGTTCTCTGGAGTCCATGGGTGGTTCAGTTTAGTTTCTGGCCACAGGAGGCACGAGGAGCCATAGGACGAGCCTCCGCTTGACACAAGTTCTAGGCTAAGCAGTCAGATGAGAGTCCGGCTCAGCCCTTCCTCCTGGGCTCCTGCCTGTGCTGCGCTGAGAGAGAGGTCTGGAGTCAGGCATAGTGGTTAACTGTCCCCTGAGGCACGTGCCAGCGATCATCTCGCCCAGGTCTGTTGTTCCCAGTGCCCGCCAGCGTCCAAGGCCTTGCATCTAGGGCAGGGCCTACACAAGCAACCACTGCATTCAGCAGCACGAGCAGCGAGGAGGACACGAGGTGGCAGAGAGCACAAGCCACATGGCTGGCCCTAGCTGGGTCTGCGTTCCTGAAAGCACCAGGATCCAGGAGCTTCTGCCAGCAGGGATCTAGCGGAAGGGTACTCCTCAGAGCACTGCCCTACATGCCAAAAGACTGGCGAGAACTGGCAATGGAGTGCGGGGCCTTTCTCTCCTGCCTGTGGAGGCCAAGTGTGTGTTGCGACTGTGGGGGGACGACTGACATGTGCTGGGTGGCTGGCTAGAGCCACCCGATGCTCACGGTCCCCTAAGCCACCCTCGGCCCCTTCTCCCACCCCCTGGACCTTGGGTAGGGAGGGTGTGGAGTAAGAACAGAAGGGACAGGACAGCAGGTGAGCCGGGGAGTGAGTCCTGACCCCAAAGGCCTTGACTAGGTGGATTCAAAAGCAGGACAGAGTGAGGGGTAGTGACCGAGGTGGCGTGGAGTGACGGGTGCTGGGATTGCAGGAGGAGTTGCCAGTGATGACGCCACCCACAGAGGACAAGCAACCTCCGCAATGTTAGCAGAGGTAGAGCATCGAGCACATCACCCTGTGCCGGCCACACCTGGAGAGCTGCTGCAACTGCTCTGGGCAGCACAATTTCAAAGGTGTCTGGTGGCATCCAGGATTTGCTCCAAATAATCCCAGGCCAGGGGGAAATAGGGAGGCAGAGATGACATAAGATGGGCCCTGAGTGGCAGGGCACAGGGTTCATGCTGTTAGGCTCTGGTCTCTCCGCTTTGGTACTCATATGAAGTTTTACATAATTAAAAAAAATCAAAGGGTTTATAGGCAAGAAGGTCCTCAGGGTGGCAAAGGGGTTCAGACCATGCCACGCAGGCCTGGCTTGAGTAAAGTGTGAGCTGGGCTGGCCTGCGACGGGGCTCCAGGCTCCCTGCAGTGCCCCAGCCCGCGGTGCCTGCCGCAGAGACTGTGGTGTGGGCATCTCCCCTGTCCTGAGGGGAAGAACAAGGGTGGACGAGCAGAAACTCATCCAGACAGATTTGGCCTCTGTTAAGGGGAACTTTCTAATGGGGAGAGTTGTTGAGGATGAAATAGCTGCTTCTGCAGGTGGGGAAGGAGGGCCTGGTGACAGCCTTGAAAGGGGACTCGGGGACCCAACTGGAAGCTGTACCATGACCCAAAGGTTCCTTCCACCCCCACACTGCTGACCTCTGGGCAAAGGCACAGAGCTGTTGCCTCTGGAGGGTGGACACTGCTTTCCTCAGGGGGACTGGGGCTGGCATCTGTGTCTTCCTATCTGCCAGCCTGCAGCCCCAGCTTCTACATGTCTGTCACAAATGCTGTCCTCACCCACAGGTGACCCTGGGGGACAGTTCCAGTGGAGACCTCTTCACTTGCCACATCTGCCAGAAGGCCTTCACCTACCAGCGCATGCTGAATCGCCACATGAAGTGTCACAATGACGTCAAGAGGCACCTCTGCACGTACTGTGGGAAGGGCTTCAATGACACCTTTGACCTCAAGAGACACGTCCGGACCCACACAGGTAAGCGGAAGCCTGAGGCTATTGGGGTGGTGCTCTGACACCAGGGAGGGGACACACCGGACCTGCCTGGCCCAGGCACATGGAAGATTCCAGCAAGCCCTGCTCTCCCTTGGTTAGGGAGCCCAGGAGAGGCACTGGAGCTCAGAGCAGAAGTCCTCCCGGTTTCATCCGTTAGGACTTCGGATTTGAGAGCCACTCGAGACATTGGTGGTGGACAGGCCTTTGTCCATCCCTCTTCCCTAGAGTCAGCTATCCTGTCCTTTGTGTCCGGAAGCTGCCAACAGGTTCTGAGGCCCCTATCAGGTCTCTGATGCCAGCCCCTGTCCTCCCTGTCCTCGCTGCAGGCGTTCGGCCCTACAAGTGCAGCCTGTGTGACAAGGCCTTCACCCAGCGCTGCTCCCTGGAGTCTCACCTCAAGAAGATCCACGGCGTGCAGCAGAAGTACGCGTACAAGGAGCGGCGGGCCAAGCTGTACGTGTGTGAGGAGTGTGGCTGCACGTCCGAGAGCCAGGAGGGCCACGTCCTGCACCTGAAGGAGCACCACCCTGACAGTCCGCTGCTGCGCAAGACCTCCAAGAAGGTGGCCGTGGCCCTGCAGAACACTGTGACTTCCTTGCTGCAGGGCAGTTCCCACCTGTGAGTGGTACAAGCCCCAGGGATGCTCCTGGAGGCCCCGAGGGGGTCCAGGTTTACCTCCCTGCTGCCCAGATGGTCCACTCTCCTGCAGCCTCTTGCCCAAACACCAGCCTTCAGGACTGGAGCTCCCATGCCTCAGCACCCCTCCCCGGGCACACGTGCTCACTCGGGCCCCGCAATGACCTCTGCTCATTTTTGCATTTTTGGTTTATGGGCACAGGCCACTCTGAGCCTGGGAAGACGTATGTCTGTTTGGGCAAGGGGTGAGGCCAAGGCTGCCTTTGGTTAGAAGCAGCTGCCTTCAGAGACCAGCACTGTTTCCTGGCAGCAGAACTTCCCTCCCAGAGGAGGTGTGAGACAGGATCCTGCTGCCCTCGCCTCTGAACGCAGGGCAGGGGCTGTGGGTCCCCAGTGGACAATAGAGTCAAGAGCACTGGCAAAGGGCAACCCCGAAAGCAACCATGGTGGGGAGCAGGCGACAGCCCACCCACCCGGCAGGGCTTCTAATGCTCAGGGTTCCAGGGGGGCTCTGCCCTTCTGACAAGGAGAGGCACATGTGTGTGCGCCTGTGCACACACAGGAGGCCTTTCCACATATCACCTCATTTTTAAGAAATCATCTGCAAGGTGCCAAGGAGGTTTTATTTTCTTTTTTAAAAGATAACAATGTACAGATATTAATATATTTTTGGTGCCACTGGCAACTGTTTTTAAGAGAGGGATGGAGCTGGCTTTTCTCCAGTCCCATGCAGTTCTATTTATCCTGGACATTTCAAACCTCCTCTGTGCCTTGGCTCTGGGGGTGACTGCCCCAACATACCCCCCTGTCCTTCGTACCTCTGGAGATATTTAACCGAAGACCTTCCCCTTGCCCTGCCCTGGAAGATGACTGCTCCGTCTTCCCTCTGCCCTCCTGGCCTCTGCCCCCTCCCCATCCTTTCGAGGTGAGCCCCAGGTGACCCGAGGAGCCTGCTCGCCTCCCGATGACAGACCACAGACCGCTCATGGAGTAACTGGCCATTCCAAGGCTGAGGATGCGTACCGCTGGGGCTTCAGGGGTCAGCCAGATGGCATGATTACGCTTTGACACCAGTCCACTGCCTGAAGTACAAGACATGTGTGGGGCCAGGCTGGAAGGCTAACCCTTTTCCTGTTTGAGTCAAAAACTGTAGCACAGCATCAGAATATTAGGGCAGATAAGAACCAACACATCAGAAACTTCCAGGGGGAGAAGAGTATTAATATTAGATGGTTACCAAATCTTATTTGTAGCTTCTTTACTGACTGTTCTTCAATGGCCAGGTCGGGGTTTTGACTGTGGCAAGAGGCGTCCTGGCTCCCTTGGCACAGCTGATACCAGGAAGGGGGTCTAAAGGAGTATTTGTTTTGTGGGTCAAAAGGAAAGACAGGCGGGGTTAGAGCCAGCCTGCCAGAGAGCGATGGAGGCAAGCAAAAGAGGCCCACACCACAGCTTGCCGCGCAGCCCTTGAAACCAAGCCCTAGCCCAAGCAGGAACAGCCTTGGCCTCCGGTGTCTGCACAGACCCCGGCTCAGCCCCAGCCACCCGCTGGCCTGAGAGCAAGAAGCCTCCTTGGACTGTCTTCTGAAACATAGAGTGCTTCTGAAGACTCTTGTTTTACTTTACTAGAGTGGGGAGCTGCTGTATTCTGAAAGTTACCTAGCATAAAATAACATTATCTGGAAGCTGTTTTTGTTTACATTTCTGTGTCCCCGGGTTCACTGCCAGTCTGAGGCAGTCATGAGGCTCTGTGTTGTCTGTTTTATTTTATAATCTTCCCCCTAACTATTATATTAAAATCGGAGAACTAATGTTTTCTGTGGGGTTTCTTTGTCTTAGGGGCCTCCTTTCCCCGAACAGGGAAATTAATGAAAACAACTGATGCATTCTATCCAAACTTTCCCCTTTGCAGTTACCAGTGGGCTCAAGTCAGGACAAGAACCTGACCCTGACAGATTGGATTACCTGCTGGGGGTCTCGGGCAGTCGATGCCTGCTGACTCCTGGTCCAGCCAGCTCTGCCCTCGGCAGCAGCAGCAGGGCCACCCCTGCTCTTTTTGTCCTGACTGACAGCCACCACCAGGCCAGAAGCCTCAGGGCTCCCCACAGTCACTTTGGGTTCCAGTCTCGGCTTCTCTTCCCAGCACCCTGCCAGGGTTGGACCATAGGAGGAACCATGTTCCCAACAACAGGAGGCAAAGTTCATGTCACATCCAGTCAGACACCCAGGGAAGGCCACGCTCGCATAGCACTTGTTCTGTGCCAGGCACCCTTACAAGTGCTCTGTGTGTACTGGCTCACTTGATCCTCCGTCCACCTCCGAGAGTTGGCGCGGTTATCCCCCGACCCAGCAGAGAGAGTTAGGTGGTTGGCCCAGTGTGTCATGACTGACTAGTGGTGGAGCTGGGATACCAACCAGACAGCCTGGCTCAAGGTCTGTGCTCGGAAGCTCCGCACATACTGCCGACAGAGAAACCAGGGAGGACATAGCGGGGCACCCCTGGGCCGTTCAAACTAGGAGGAAATGTGCAGATTGCCTGGCCTTCCCCATCACTCACCCAAGATCGCTCTGGGGCCCCTGGTCCTGCCCCAGTTCAGTGTTCTTCCATCACACCCGGCCAGATGCC
>RJWJ010027371.1:0-22250 GCA_004363605.1 Indri indri
AGAAGTGATTTCTCTTGAAACCTGGGCATTTGGAGTACTTTGTCATGAGATTCCAGCTTTTCCTTAAATCTGATGTTTGGCAGGCCTCCTCCGACCCGGCTCTGGTGGGTGGAGGGGGAGGCGCCTTGTTCCTGCCAAGTGGGGGTGGGGGTCCACTTCCCCACTTAGCCTCCAGTGACACCCACATGGGTAGGGGCTTCCCATTACTGCTGGGTCGGGTGGGAGTTCAAGCTCCCACTGGGCCTCCACTGAGACCCTCCTAGCTGAGTGGGGCAGGGTGACCTCATCCCCACGGGGGCAGTGATGAAAACTCCTAACTCTCCACTAGGCCTCCTCCAACCCCACCCCAGCGAGGAGGAGGAAGAGGGTGCCCTGGTGCTGCCGGACAGGGCTGGATGTCACCACATGGTTTGTACTGACCCAGCATGGGGAGAAGTGACATCCTGTTGACACCCAGTGAGATATGGGCCACGTCCTCACTGCCTCGTAGGGATGGAATTTCGCTCCCCACGCAACCTTTGCTGGCAGGGTTGGGTAAGGGAGGTGAGGGGCAGCACTTCCTTCTCTGGTGTTTGGCCGGAGCAGAGTGACTGTCATCTGAAAGTTTGTCTTGCTAGCTTCTCCTGTCCTGGTCCTTTGGCTAGAAAAAGCAGGATTTTGTTCAGGATTTTTTTTTCTGTACCTGTTTGTATTTCCTGATCACTGGCTTTTCTAGCACCCAGTCCAAAATATATAAGGCCAAAAAAAAAATTCAGGGAACTTACTGCTGTGTCATTCCTCGGGTCCTGGGAGTCCCTCGCCAGTCTGCCTTCTTCTCTCCTTTCAGAGGACGCTTGTGTTTGTTTTTGTTTTTTGTTGTTGCTGCTGTTGTTTGTTTTGTTTGTAGTAAAATATACATCACATAAAATTTACCATTTCAACCATTTTTAAGCATCTTGTTTAGTAGCATTAAGGACAGTCACATTGTGTCTTGTGGTTGTTTTATATGCGACATCCTGGGTTTTTAGGTGTACGCAGCAAGATGAACAGGAAAAAGTCCATGCACTCCATCAAGTGGAAGTCAAAGGCATAATTTTAAAACCACAAGCCAACAGGATACTTACCAGAGAAGCACGAGACTGTATGAACGTGCGATTAGTTCCTGCAAGTGCTTCGGTCAAGATACGCTCATTCATTTCTGGAATCAGGGGGAAGCTAAGGAACACGTGCCCTAATCCAGGTAGTGCCCTGTTGAATGAAGGGCAGGTGCAGCCCGTCATTAATCCCATGGGTGTCCTGGCTGGGTCTCCAAGTTCATTACCGCTGTATTGTGTCCTGCATCTCTTTGCTGTGGCAGGTCAGCTACAGGGAATCGATGCCCTCCAAGTATAACCCTCAACTCACGAATGACGCCTCGGTGTATAAATACCCCGGCTCCCCCATCCCTTGGTGGAGAACACCGGGGCATGTTCTGCAATGGCAGAGCTCCCAGTGGCATGCACTTCAGTTACCCACGTGGTGAGTTGCTGGACACCGATGGTACCCTATATAGTCTGTCTTTCCTTCTCCCGTTCCTCCCAATGATTCTGGGGATCACCTCCCAAACAAATTTGAGCTTGATTCCTTGCTTTAGGATATACCTCTTGGGGAAGCCCATCCTTGACATTGTTTATGTTGGGAAAGTCTAGGAGCATCTCAGTGAGTTTCCAAATTAGCAAGAGCCCCATTCTGAGGAAGTGTTGGACACCCCGGTCCTCACTCCTGCATGGTCGACTCAACACACGTGTGAGTGCTCAGCAGTGTCCGACACGGGCCCTGTGACCCGTCAATCCACACATGTCCGTCTCCTTCCTTCCTCTGCAATGGCAGGGCAGTGATGTCTAAGAACCCATTTCTAAGAACAATTTTCCAAGAATGATAACTAATATATGAATAAGTTTTTTCATCCAGTTGCTTGGATCACTCAAGGAATCGATATTTACATCTGATCACGCACTGGTTGTTATAGCGTTATTTCTGTGCTGTAGGCGCCACAGGTTTTTGTAAGATGGAAACAAAAATCACAAAGTTTGTTTTTTCTTTTTTTAGGCTCCAGGTAACTCTACTCATACACTGAGTAGCCTGATCTAAATTCATGAGCAAGTGGTGATTCGGGGAAGACTTAAGATTTTCTGCGTCATATTTCAAATCAGATTTTTGAGTTGTGAGTAGATATCAACTATGCGGGTTCTCATTTCCATACCAGCGACAGTTCGGGAAAATTTACAAACTTGGAACTTGCTTACTAGGAGAAATGAAAGCAGTTCTGTGTATCCTACAACCCAGCCAGGACTCTTGAAATGCCACTGATGACATATGGTTTCCTCCGGGGTGCGACGTGGTGGATTCTTGCTCTTTTGCGTACACTGACTCATTCTTTCCCGCTTCCTACTGGGCATTCTCGCACCAGTAGGAAGATGCGAAACATCTAGAATTCATTACCATCTTCAAGACTATGAAAAAGGTGATATTTTATAGGTTTAACTGCTTCTTTTGAAAATATCTGTAATTTAATTTCAAATATATAATTTAAACTTAACCCCAATGACATCATTTTAGAATTAAGTTTTTCTTTTCAAATAACTGAGTATATGAAATAACTGGACCATGTACTGGCTTGGAATGTTTTTTTTTTTTATTTCAGAATATTACAGGGATACAAATGTTTAGGTTATATATATTGCCTTTGCCCCGCACAAGTCAGAGCTATAAGTGTGTCCATCCCCCGGACACTGTGCACTGCACTCATTAGGTGTAGATATACCCATCCCCTCCTCCCCTCTCCTACCTAACCGACACCTGATGAATGTCACTTCCATATGTGCACATAGGTGTTGGTCAGTGAATACCAATCTGATGGTGAGTACATGTGGTGCTTGTTTTTCCATTCTTGTGATCCTTCACTTAGTAGAATAGGCTCCAGCTCCAACCAGGATAATACAAGAGGTGCTAGTTCACCATTGTTTTTATGGCTGAGTAGTACTCCATGGTATACGTATACCACATTTTATTAATCCACTCATGTATTAATGGGCACTTAGGTTGTTTCCACATCTTTGTGATTGTGAATTGTGCTGCTATAAATATTCTAGTGCAGATGTGTTTATTATAAAATGTCTTTTTTCCTTTGGGTAGTTGCCCAGTAGTGGAATTACTGAATCAAATGGTAGTTCTACTTTTAGCTCTTCAAGGTATCTCTATATTACTTTCCACAGAGGTTGTACTAGTTTGCAGTCCCACCAGCAGTGTATGAATGTTCCTATCTCTCTGCATCCACACCAACATTTATTGTTTTGGGAGTTTTTGATAAAGGCCATTCTCAACGGAGTTAAGTGATATCTCATTGTGGTTTTGATTTGCATTTCCCTGATGATTAGAAATGTTGAGCATTTTTTCATATGTTTCTTGGCCATTAGTCTGTCTTCTTTTGAAAGTTTCTGTTCATGTCCTTTGCCCATTTTTTAATGGGGTGGTTTGATTTTTTCTTGCTGATTTTCCTGAGTTCTATATAGATTCTAGTTATTGGCCCTTTGTTGGATGTATAGCATGCAAATATTTTCTCCTATTCTGTAGGTTGTCTATTCGCTCTAATGATAGTTTCTTGACAACAAAGAAAATACTTCCTCTTGTTACAGTAGTCGAGTTCATCTCTCAGGGAGATTAAACTAAGACTGGAGGCACCAAAGACATTTTGAGCACAGATGGGTTATGCTCACAGGTGCACTCATACCATTTCTTTTCTTAAAAAAAAAAATGCCTTTACCCTTCGGTTTTCCCACTAGCATGTGTTATGGGAACACAGAACCTTCTTGCAGTGTGCGTCACCAATGACAGCATCCAGGACATCAGCTCCCAGGGGACTAAGTTCTGGGAGGTAGAAGTAAGACTCAGTTTATCATCAGCCCCATGTTGACTCAGAAGTTGGCTACAGAGTTCACAAACCCCATTTTCTAAATTGTTCCCTGGGTGATCTGATCTTGTCTGGGGCAGGGACATTTCTTGCTGGAGAAACAACAGAATAAACATCAGCAGTACTTGAGCAAAATTCAAACTTTATCACAAAGCCATCTAAAGACCAGTTTCCCAGATGAGTTTCAGATTGCTCAATTCATCTCCAGTAATGAACACTGAAACTTCCAGACTTCAGTTTTGTATCTTTTCTTTTAAATGGATTTATACTTTTCTAAAATCAAGGACAAAGTTAATTTCTATCTTTTCCTTTCTATCGGTGGATCCTTGAACATCATAAGCTATTTAATCATCCATGTGCTTAGGAAACTAATATCATCATATTGCATATTCTTAGTGTAAGCTCAATTTTTCCAGAGTTGTGTCAAACGTTGAATTTATACAATAGGGATTTTTTTTCAACATTTTAGTACAGACACAGAATAAGTGGGCTTTCTTAAAAGGAGAAAGCTGAACAGGTTATGGCCTAGTTCACAAGCAAACTGTCCAGAAAACATTCTAATTGGGGAAAATAGCCACGAGGGTCAGACACTCCCGGCGCACAGCTGCCCCGACAGCTGAACTCTTACTTTCACCTTCCTGTTTCTGACACTTGCAAAGAAGTAAACTGGAGTTAAGGGCACAGACTTTTAAAAGGCAAAAGGCAAGCGTTCTTCTGGGTGGTTTGAGCCTGGTCGTAGGAAGGTAAAACCTCTAATTAGGGAGAGACAGGCAAGGCTGGGGGCGCTGGTGACATCTGGCAAAGCAAGTGTCGTCCCCGCAGCACCAGCAGGAAGGTACACAAAAGAACCAAGGATGCTTCTTTTTTTTCTTCGTATTCTTTTGTTTTGTTTTCAGAAATTGTGAATATTCTGAAATTTTAAAAAAGAAATTGTGATGAAAAAGTTCTAGAAATTACAGTTGTGCATGATTTGTAAAAAAGGTGCTAAATGGAATTTTAGACCTGATTTTCTCAGGAAGCTTGAGCATCTTGGGAAATAGTGTTTGATAGCGCGTTTGGGTTGAGCTGAATCCATGTCTATCCCTTGTAATTAGGAACCTAAGCTGTGTGACCCAGGACCCATGGCTGTCTGATGCTCCGGCCAAAGTAAACAAATCTTGAAAGGAAAACGAGCCTTTTTTGAGCACTCTGTTTTGGTAGTTCCGAAAGACAGAAAACGGCTACGGTGCACACGGATCTGTGGAAAGAGAGCCTCTTTGAGACCCCCTTGCCGCCAGCTGAGGGAGTGTGGCCTCAGCTGCAGAGCGCCCCCATGCCCGAGGTCACCCCTTCCCGGGTGGCCTGCATCTGGTGACTGAGCGAGGGAGGGGCACAAAGGCGCGGCCGTCTCAGTCCAGGCACCAGTGGAGATGGTCGCTCCAGAGTCCCCACTGACTGGGCTGGGGCTCTGTCGGGCTGTCGCGGGGTCGATTGTTTTCCTCCGCCCAGTGCTGATTTCTCCTCTTTTCTTCTCGGGTTCTGGTCGCCAAGGAGCAGCTCCGCCCACAACTGTATCTCCAAGTCTGCTTCTAGAGGCCCCGAGCCGCTCGCCTGGGTGCTGGGACGGAGCTCTTATTCCTCTCGTCTCAGATAGTCCATCAGGGCCCAGAGAGCTAATGCAGTGGTTCTTGACCTCTTCTAGGTCACAGATGCTCTCGAGAAAATGAGAAAGGCTGCATTTCTCCCCAGAAAAAATGTATGTAGCACATGCGATTTTGCCTGCAGTTTTGTAGAATATGGAGAAACTCTGGAACCCTCAGAGACATTGACCCCAGTGAAAAATTCCCCACCTAAGTCTCCCTTGAATAATGTTCTGGTAAATTCCTTGGAGTCTGGGTGTTATTGGACTTACAGAGTGGTAAACTGATTTTCCTCTTCAGGTAAGTGGCTGAGGGGTGGAGAGACACCATGAGTTCTCATCCGGAACCTGGAAGAGATGACGACTCTTGAATGTGGAAAATGAATTTTTAACTTGGCTTAAGCACCTGTTCTCCATGAAGAACGCACGTAAGATTTATCCCAGGGGCCGGTGTCTGGGTGGCAGACAGAAAGCGCCGTCATTCTTTCCTGCCACTGACTCTTCAAACCCATTTGCCTGACTAGTGTTTCTTACTATTCAGTGAAACTTCAGGCAGATTGCATAGACTTTGGGGTCACTTCCAGGAAATACAAGTGAATAGTATTTTTTTCAGGGATTTAAACACTCTAATATCAAAATGTCCTTATTTCACTAAGTCTAAAATTTCTCTCCTCCACTAGCTTGGGCTGGCTTCAGGATTAGAAACCTCCAGTAGGAGGGAGAACGGTCCTTTGTTTCCTATTCCTGACTCAGCCTCCTTCCACACTCCAGCTGCTGTCATTGGCTCCTCAGGGTCATGCGCAGTCGGGAGGAGGATGAGGCTTGGCTGGTGCGGTTGTGACCTGAGCTGGGGCACCCCGGGCGTGGCAGATGCTCTGAGGCGTGTCTCTGAGGCTCCTCTACACACGCCCCTGCTGGGAGCTCCAACCGCATTTCCCCTGGTGGAAGCTGTGCCTCCCCCGCCTGCTTTCAACAACCCTAGGCTGCTTGCCGTCCACCCATCTGCTGAGTCACTTTGCCTGCCGGGACGTCTTTGCAGGTTGGAAGTCACCTTCAAAACAGCTCACTGCCTTGAATCCACATCTGGTCACTGCCCCCTCCTCACGCCCAGCACACGTTGGGCCCCGTTGCCACGGATGGAGGCGCAGGTGCAGGCGCAAGTGTGCTCAGCCCTCATTCCCCGCGCCCTGCCACCAGGGGGCGCCCGACACAGCCTTTGCCGCCCTCAGGAGGAAGTCGGACACTCACCCATCCCTGCATCCCTCCCACTCCCCGACTCATGTCCAGTTTCACAGATGTTCTCTCAAAGGCACAGCCCCGAGAAACCCTCCCTTGCCAATCTCCTCAACCCCCATGGTAAATTCTCTGCCTTTTCTTTTGCACCCTGCTGGGAGAGGGCAGGCCAATGCCGCGGAACCATTAGACAATGTCTCTGCCTGTCCTGACAACAGAAAAGCTTCCATTTCCACGTCCTGTGACAACGCTGTGATTTAGTCTTCAGGAAAAAATCTGTCTATGCCCTTTAGTTCCCTCCAAACTGTGAGCTACGTGGGCATCAGGACAAGACTTCCTCTACATTAGAAATATTGGCATATATTAATAGAACTGTGCAACTGTGAGTATCTATTAACTATTTTGGGCTGATTGGGAATAGTTTGTAATAGTAAAGGAATTTTCCCATCTGTGCCAAGACCCCAGAGAGAATATACTTTAGGAAAATATCCATTCAACGGGCTGAAATGTCCAGAGCAGCAGAACGATTGTCTCTTTGAAATATGCCCGACATCCCAAAGTCGGCTGCCTGGGACGCTGACAGGCAGCTGCAGTGAACCTATTTCTGGAAAGCCTAAAATCATAGAATTTCAAACTTCCAACGGAAGCGTGAGTTATCTAAAACAGATGTTTTTAGGGAAAGGAGTAGAAATGTTTAAGCCCTAACTTTTTAATAAGCCATAACAGTTCAGAGTGTCACAGGAATACAGCCCAGGGACACTCGCCTTTGAAAAGTCCTAGATGACCAGATGTCATTCCTCCAAATGAAGAAAAACGCAAGAATAGAAAGGTGTTGCAAAAATACCAAAACGGACCACGTCTCTACCTCACGACCCGAAGCCTTGTGGTGCTGGAAGGTGATTTGAGGGTAAAGTTCCAGATTCTGCAGACCATGCAACCGCTGGGCTGATCGGAAAGAAAGTTAGGTCCTCAAGCAGTGAAAGGTGTCATTTTGAGATATGTAGGCAGGAATGTAGTTTTATTAACCTGATAGGCCTTTAGAAATCAACCATCGACAAAGAGGGGTCTCACTGAACTCCATGGAAAGATAAAAATTGTTTGGGATTCATATTTATATTTCTATTTAGATCCATATTTATAAAAGCAAAGCTACATATTTATATATATATATATATATATATATATATAGTTTTTCCTCAATTTAATTTTTTCCAGTTGGGATTCTTACCCTTCCTTTGGTTGATAATTAAACACTCACAATGTGATTCATACGCTAACAATTATTACAGTTTTGCATGGCATGAAAAGAGATCAGGAACTCTACAAGACCAGGCAGCTGGGTTAATCTGCTGTTTCCCTAATAGACAAGTCTCAAGAGAAATGACCCAACTCGGTAGTTCTCAACAGGGGCCGTCCTTACCCTAGGAAGCATTTTGAAAATTGGTGGGGCCACTTCTTGTCACAATGACTGAAAACACTTAGGTGGGCTCAGAGACGCTGTAATAGATGTCCCACAATGGGCAAGACACTTCTGCAAATCCTTCACGACTTTGTTACATTCTCACTGACACTGAAATGATAAGAGTTTTAGAAACTTGTTCATAATTATCAGAGCTTGGATGAAAGTCAGATGTATGTATAAACACTAAGTATGTTTTGCATGGTTTTAACATACGTGGAATTTCCAGAAATGCAAATTTAGTAGGAAGATCGTACTGTGATTTTGTGTGTGTGTGGATTTTACCAAGAGGTTTTTTTGTTTAACCATTTTAGAAAACCATATCACCAGTGGCAATGCTAGCCACGATCATTGGAGTTGCCAATACAATATTTCTCTATTAGTTTACATTTGTGCCAGTTACACACACAGTGATTCTACAGATAGGTTCAAGCATCTGACCCCTTCTTTTATCCTCTAGAATAGGCACACCTGAGCACACACACATTCAAATATGTATTATTTTGTCTTAATTCCTCTCCTTTATCTGTTGTATTATAGTAAGGGCTCTACATTGATTTTTTAAATGATGTTATTGAAAGAAATAAGGTAAAATCTAGCTTTGGATATATATAAAATTCATCTTAAGATAATTAAAAGGGACGTTACAAAATATTTTTTGTAAATGGGGGTCTAATAGGGTAGCAAACCACTGCCTTACTTGAAACATTGCAATACATTTTTTAAAGTCCTAATTTGTACTAAGCCTTCTCTATATATGTTCTATAGATAATGTTTATAATAACATGATAGTTAAATGTGTTCAAATCTTTTTATACCCCTACTGATTTTTTGTTTTTGTCTACTTGAGAGGCAAGTTAAAGACGCTAATATTATAATGGATTTATCCACTACTAGTTACAACTGCAGATTTGTTAATTTTTGCTTTATAGATTTTGAAGTTTTGTTATTCAGTGCATACAAATTTATAACTGACATATTCATTTCATGAAAAGAAATTTTATCATTATATAGTAACTCTCTTTTTTTCTGTCTTAAAGTTTATTTTATTTTTAATATATAATAGTTGTACACATAAATGCACATATACAAACACATATATACACACATACACATATGCATATACATATATACATGCATTCACATACACATGCACATACATACACACATTCACACACATACACACATACATACTCATAAACACATGTATACACACAGACACACAGAGACATACACGTTCACACATACACATATCATATGTGCCCATACACACATACATATATACACATACCTAGACACACACAGACACACATACACACACACCAAATTTGCTCCATAATGCCCAAGTACAAGAAACATCACCTTTATTGATTTTTCTAAATCATAAAAACCTTAACCCTAACCCCTCTCCTCAAGGCCCACCTGCACAGGGCCAGACAGGAAACATCTCTGACTTCACCAGCCGCACAATCCCTGTGGCAGCTCCCCAACCCTGTGCCGTAGCATGAAAGCAGCCACAGATGACATAGAAATGAATGAGTGTGGCCACGTCCCAATAGAACCTTAGTTATGGGCACTGAGATCTGAATGTCATATAATTTTCACATGTCACAAAATATCATTCTTCTCTTCCCCCCCTCCCCCCCCCATTTAAAAATGTAAAAACTCTTCTTAAAACTGTAGATGCACTTTGCGGCAGTTGGAAAAGAAAGTGTTGTGGTTTGATTGAAATAAACTAAATGTGTTGTCCTCCCAAAAAAAAAAAAAACTCTTCTTAGTTCATGGGCTGCCCAGAAACAGGTGGCAGATCAGACCCGCCCCGGGCCCCCATCATGCCACAGGACGGCCACAGCAGCCCTGTGACGGGAGTGATATTAAACTCTTCCCTTCATGAATGAAGAAACTGAGGCATGGCCATGCTGGGTGACTTCCTGAAGTCACACTGCCAAGAATGTGGGAGCAGCCAGGGACAGGAGTGTCTGCTTCCGGAGCCCCATTCCCAATGCTGCTGCGGCAGGTCACCTCCGGCTCCTTCAAACAAGGTGTGAGTGTCAGACAACTCGGCACGCGGCATCATTAAGGATATGAAAGCCTCTTCCCAGAGGTTTGTTTTAATCCTGAAGCCTCCAAAGGGTCCCACGACTGCACTTGCTAGTGAGGAAGGCACACTTTGCGGCCCATCGTGAATGTGGGCTATGACAGTCAGCTTTGTCCTCACAGACCCCAGTTATAGAAGATGTCATCGTTGTGAGTATTCACTTATTTACTCACATTCGACAATGTTCCTAAAGGGTTTTAGGTAACTGAGGGCCCTGAAGAAATGAAAACTGGGTGATATGAAATCTTGAAATGTCAGCCGTAGGTCAGGGCACACTCCTGCAGGGTTACTAATTTGATTTCTTTCTCTTTCCAACACTTGAACAAGAAAAATAATTCACCAGCAGAAAAAGCCAAAGGTGGGCTTGCCAGCCCCTCAGTCACACGCCTCTAGTTTCCGACAACATGTGGACAACTCTGTTCCACAGACACTTTCTAATCATCTCTCTGTGCTCTTCTTGCGATAGTGAATTATTTGAGAAATACGAAAAATTACTGGACACAATTCTTATGCTCGGGGCACTTACAACCACTGAAGAAATCAGTTCTAGATGAATCTATTACTTAAGGAGTGTCATTGCAGCTGTGTTTGCTTCTGATTTTAGTTCTCAGAACAAACCCAGTAGTAAGTGACCTGCCCCAGGACCTTTGCACGCGCTTGTGCTCACCTACTCAGAACAATCATTCCCTTTGCATGGTTGGCTCTTTCTCATGCCCTAGACCACAGCTTGATAAACCCTCTCTGACCACTTGTATAGGGAGTTTATCTTCTGTTGGTCTCTTTCACTGTGTTTTGATTCCCTCATAAAACTGTTCACAATCTGTAATTATGATGTATTAATTACACAATTATAACATATGATTTGTTTGTGGTTTACAACATCTTTATGGGTCTCCTGCTCTCAACCAGAAGCTTTAAGGAGACCACCGTTTCCCTGACACTTTGCATGAGGCCTGGCACATAGTTGGTGCTCAATACCTGTATATAGGATGTGCACATGATTGAGTGAGTGAACAGAGATGAGGCCGGAGGGGGCCACATGGGTGGGCCTCGGCCCCTCTCTGTCATCTCAGCTCCAACTGGAGCACGTCAGCCTTCAGTAGTTTTACATTTGGGCATACGTGTCATTTTCATTGTGATTTCTAAAAACAACAACCAAAAAAAGGCAACCAACTAAACAAACAGAAAAGAAGCTAGTCTTGCTAAACTGGAGTTTATTTTGCAGAATGGTGAAAGACAAGGTTGGCGGGATGAAGTGAGATCTGAGCATAGACCGACGCTAAAGCGATAGCGATGAAATCGGAGTGCTATTGGCACAAAGACGGATGAGGAGACCAGGGGAGCAGAGTGGAGAGTTCGGGAGCAGGCCACAGCCGGGTGTCACGTCATTAGCAACGGCACCACTGCAATTCAGGAGGGAAAGGACAGTCTCTTCAACAAGTGGTATGGAGTCATCAAATGGCTTTTCCTAAAGACAGGAAACAGCTTCCTTGGGAATATGCCTCTCATATTCAAGTGGACCGCCTCCTTGACCTAACTCCCGCACACCACACCGATATCCC
Organism: Indri indri; assembly: GCA_004363605.1. Taxonomy (NCBI): domain Eukaryota; kingdom Metazoa; phylum Chordata; class Mammalia; order Primates; family Indriidae; genus Indri; species Indri indri. The sequence goes on from RJWJ010027371.1 coordinate 11,899, forward strand.
CTGCCCTAAATCATCGCAGGACCAGACACCGGGATGGGCCACCCCATAGCCCACCACCACCAGAACTGTTCACACTGGCCAACCCTGAGCCGTTGACTCTGACTTCCCCAGGAACCCTGGTAAAGATTGTAGCCCAGGTTTCCAGACACTCCTGCTGCCCTCCTGCCCAAATCTGGTGTCCCCATGGGGCCCTGCAAGGTGTAGCACGTCCCCTTCTCTTGGAACTGTGAGTAGCAAACTCTTCTTCCAATGCCATTGGCCTTTCTGTGCCGTCGCTCAGTCACCTCTGTAAATTAAAATCCCTCTGGTACAAATGAGGCCCGCGCCTGCTGAGCAATGTCATTCTGAGAGAAATGAGTTCATTCGTCCACCAAGAGCACACACTAGAATGCTCACACCAATTTACTCATAATAGCCGCAAACCCAAAACAACCCACACGAGCATCAAGAATTGAATGGACATATAAATCACAGCATATTATACAATGGAATATTATAAAGCAATAAAAAAGAATGCCAAAAACAATACCGTGGATGAATCTTACAGGCACTCTGTTGGCCAAACACAAAATAGAACATAGTGTGCCAGGCACAAGACAATATGCAGCGTGCAGTCACACCCAGGTGGAATGTGACACACAAGGGCAATCTGTGTTGATGTAAATCCCATTAGCAGTTACCTATAGGGTGAGGCGTTGACCAGGAAGAGGCCAAGGGAGACGTACTTCTGGGTTCAGGGGATGTTCTCGATATTTTAGTGGGGTGGTGGTTACACACACGCACACACGATGTACACTTGCTGTTAGTACGTGTCAGTGTACGTATGTGTTATGCCTCAATAAAGGTATTTTTAAGGAAAGGATAAACTCGAGGAAGGTTTTGAAAAATAAAAATTATGTTCTTGGATGCTTGGATGCAGAAGTTGATAGGAAAAGAGAAAGGGGACTTTGAAGCCCCAAGACTGAGAAGAGTGGTGCCCCTGAGGGACACAGGCACAACTAGGACAGGGCCGGGAAGCTGACCTCCACTGTTTGGGACATTTCAATTCTGAAATAACAGGAGGGCCCCCAGGTAGAAAAGCCCCGCACACGGGTGGAGATCCAGGCTTCAGCGTGCGGTAGGTGAAGTCTTAAACACTGGCGGTCTCCAAGGGAAAGAAGACTGATGAAACTCACATGCAAGACCCGTCCTCGGACAATGTCCATGACTGGGAAAGAAAACAATGCGGGCCACGGGGGCAGGTGATGTCTGTGAGGGCGAAGGGTCTTGGGCAAAGAGGCAGAAACGGAGGGTGACTTTGACAAGGGAGGAGCTTGGCTTCTTGCTTTCCTTTGCAATATTCACGGGTCCCCATTTATCAAAGTCCTTACATCTGGGGGGCGTTGGGGTGTGTTTCCAGGCCCCGAGAACAGTAGGGTCCGAAGCAGTCCCTCCTCACTCAGACTCCCAATCGTCCCCCTTCATTGGTTCTGAATTCCCTGTGTTCGAACTGAACTAAGTCATGAAAGGTAAAAAAAAAAAAAAAAAATGGGGCTCTATTTACTCTCCTGTTCTAGCCGAGGGATGGGCTGAAAGGTCATTTCAAATAATTATCGCCCTGATGGCTGAGCAGATGGCAATCACCCAAGCGAGCCCCACCGGGCGGTGTCCCTGCGGCAGATTCACCTTCATGCCTGGACAATTTGCTCTAACTAGATTATATTTCACGAACGCCATTTATATTCTTCGCTTTTCCAGGTGCCCAAGAAACTGAATTTCTAAAGGATTTTTATTCCACAAGAGGCTATTCCTACCGAAGCTATGAGAGTGCACCTGGATCCAGAGACCTAACATCGATCACTTGAGACATCACAACTGTCCCCAAGCTCATCTTTTTCATTCTTGCCTCTGCGTCTTTCTCGAGCTGTGCCCATCGCCTGCAGCCTCCTTCCTACCTATGCTGCGAAGCTCTTCTCTGACGGTACTCTGTGTGTGTGTGTGTGTGTAATATACTATATATATATTAATATACATAGTAATATAGGACTACCATAGTAGTAGTGCTATGCATAGACTAGGTCTTCAATCTTTCTCCATCTTTTAATGAATCGCATCCAAAGAAGAGAAAAGCAACTCAGTTGCAGTCAACATTTTTCTTACTTTGTCATCCTGGCAACCATTTCCCTCCTCTTTTACTACCCTTTTGTTTGGTCCTTTTAATAAAAATTCTAAAGGAGCTGCCTACACTATGAAAATCTACCTCTCTCCGGGAAGCCAATCACCCAGGATGGCAGGTGCTACCTCTGTGAATGGGTCATTACTTTTAGGAGGAGATATGAATAGCCCATTTACTTTGAAGAAATTAGAGGAGAGTACGGAGGCAACAACATATAATCACTTAATTTGGAGCAGATTTAGGCCTGAATATAAGCACCTTTGATTTAAAGCAGAAAAAGCAATTAAAGGCAGTTGGCAGAATGTTCTTTCAAATCAATGAAGTCATTCAATCAGCCCATAAAAAACAACTAGCTTTTGAAAGTATAATTTAATCCCAAGCAAGGAGAGAGGAAAAAAAAAATGCAAAGATTGGCATCCATGAACAGGAAAAACAAAACTCGACAATAGACCATTTAGGAATTCTCATGATTTCATTGGTTTTCTAGTTTCATTCTGTTTTTCAATCATTCTACTTCTCCAATACATTGGCAAACTTGTCATCCATTTTGCACACCCAGCATCTTAACCCCTCCTAGCGTTTGACAAGTCTTCACCTTCTTGGGGGGCAGGGGTGGGTGGGGAGGAGCAAACACTGTCCCCACTGCCAGGACTGAAGATGCCGGATACTGACTTTCCCAGCCTCCCTTGCGGCTCAAGCTCCGACACGTGACCCGCCCCCACCAATCAGAATCCACCTGTGTCGGTGCCCGAGCTGGTGATCTCAGAAGCAAGGGACAGGGGGCTCTGCCCAAGCAACCTCCCCAGAACCAGAACCAGAAATTTAGGGGAATTTCTCCGACATGAGAATACTAGATATCTAGGGAAGGGAACACCAGTCAAAGAAGGAAGGATGATGGGAAGCAGCCGAAAGACGACACCAATGTTATATAAATCACAATTTATCACAATTTTGCTTGGAGGCGAATGAGTCCAACTTGTAGCAAAGGGGGTCTCAGACAGGGTCAGTCCTGAGAAAAATTAGAAATTTGCTTTCAGCGTATCTCTCCCTTCATTCCCCTGTTATCTGCCCAAACTGTCCTGGTTGTCTAATTGCGCTCAGTGACCCGATGCCCCCTGAGCGCTGCTGCCCCTCCCGCGTCCCCCAACCTCCCCCCACCTTTGCAGGACGGTTCTTCTCCCCCTGTGCAAAGTCGAGCGCTCTGTTTATAACTCCGTTATCACTATGCAGTGTCATGTTACAGTTAGAGACCAAGGTGCCTTATCTGAAACCCTCGGGGCCAGATGTGTTTTGGAATTCAGAATTCTGCGGCTTTGGAAAAGACGATGCACCGCATCTGCTCTGTATCGCATCACAAACCCTGAAGGATCTGGGCCAGCACCCTGTGATCAAAGCCATTAATATTTCTGCAGCAAAATGCATGAATATTCAGACTAAGTGGGGAAAATAATGATTATAAATAGTCTCTCATGGATTCAGGTCAGGTTTTGCAGCAGCCAATGAGTTCCAAACAAACTTTCATCAGAACTCTGGCTCTTCGGGGGGGGAAAAAAAAAAAAACCTTTCAATTCGCAGAACTTTTGAATTTTGGAATTGCACGTAAGGACTGTGGACCTGTATTTACATATCTTTCAACCCTAGCTGACTGGAGCAGCTCCCCACCCATCCATAAAAATCTCAGGTCTTGGTACCAGGTCTGACTAAATAAATGAAGTAAAGAAGGAAGTGTTGAAGAATCAAAGTGGATGCCACATTTCGTCTCCAAAGTGTTGCTTTCCTAGGGGCACCTGGCTAATCTGATAAACTAATACAGGGTGGGCAAACTTTCTCAGTAAAAGGCCATGTACTAGTTCTCAGCTTTGCAGGCCAGATAGTCTCAGCTGCAATACTTACTTCTGTCACTGTAGTGCAAAAGTAAATGAACAGGTATGGCTGTGTTCCAATAAAACTTTATTTGCAATAACAGGAAAAGGGCCAGAGTTGGCCCACAAGCCACGTTTTCCAACCCCTGAACTAACCCATGCAAATGCCTTATTTGATTATCCGGATTCATTCAGCAAACACAGGGCTTCTCCCATGAGCTGAGCATTGTTCTTTTTTTTTTTTTTTTTTTTTTGAGACAGAGTCTCGCTCTGTTTCCCAGGCTAGAGTGAGTGCTGTGGCATCAGCCTAGCTCACAGCAACCTCAAACTCCTGGGCTCAAGCGATCCTCCCGTCTCAGCCTCCCGAGGAGCTGGGACTACAGGCATGTGCCACCATGCCCAGCTAATTTTTTCTACGTATTTTTAGTTGTCCGATTAATTTCTTTCTATTTTTAGTAGAGACGGCGTCTCACTCTTGCTCAGGCTGGTTTCGAACTCCTGAGCTCAAACGATCCGCCCGCCTCGGCCTCCCAGAGTGCTAGGATTACAGGCGTGAGCCACCGCGCCCGGCCTGAGCATTGTTCTTGGTGAAAGTTAGCAGTGACTAAAACGCAAATTTCTGCCCTCACAAAGCTTACATTCTAGCTTATTCTAGGAATTAAGTTAAATTCTTCAAATCATCTCAACTCTCTGCTTCACTTTGCTGTTATCAAAGTGGCCTGTGCAAACTCCATTTTGTAAAAAACTATACAAACTTATTGCAAAAACATGTAATTTAGAGATTGAAAGTGTCTCATAAACTCTAATGTGCCCCCAGCCCGCTATTCAGAGATAACCAATATCTCTGGTTAGACAGCAGCTTGATGCATAAGCCTTTAGATATTTTTTCCTATGCATTTACTACCAAATATGTAATATCTTCCCCAAATCGGAGCATGCTACACACACATCTAACTCTGTTGCACATCTTTTCATGTCAATGCACATAAATTCACCCTCATTCTTTTTCATTTATTTATAGTATTTCACGGAATGGATGTGATATAAATAATTGCCTATGGTTGAGAAACTGGGTAATTTCTAATTTCACTATTAGAGGCAACACTATCACCTTGTGCTCAGATTGTGGTTTGTAAACACCATTCTCTAATGAAAGAACTAGGGTTCCTTAGAGAAATGGCTGACTTTAGGACTAGGGCAAAGAAGTTAAAAAGCTAAAAGCGGAATTTTTAGGAAAATTGCCCTCCAAAATACACTACAAATTTTAGAGTCCTAATATATATCCAAGAGTGTTTGTTTCCCCAAATCATCCTCACACTGAAGATTGTCAGTCTATTATATCATTGCCAAACTGAAAGGCAAAAGTTCTTGTATTTATTTTAATTTCTAATTACTTATTTAATAGAAAAATGAGAATGTTTTTATAGTCATTGAACTTTTTACTTCCACCCTTGTGAATTTCATGTTTATATGCACTGTTGTTTAAAAATGGGGCTATTTTCCTTTTTCTTCTGGGTTTTGAAAGAGTTCTTATTTTAGGAAAAATAGCTCTTTGTGTTACAACTGTTTCTTCTAAAATTGTTAGTTTTTTTAATGAAGTTTGTTAACTTACAAAATATTTTAATTTTTCTGAAGTCCAATGTATCAATTTCTTTATCGCATTTGGTTTTGTCCAGTGGTCAGAAAACTTTTTATGTAAAGGGTCGAGCGGTAAACACTTTAAGCTTTGAGGGCCATATGTCTCTATTGCAATTTCTCAACGCTGCCACTGTACTGGGAAAGCAGACAAAGAAAATATGCAAATGAATGGGGGTGGCCATGTGCCAATAAAACTTTATTTACAGAGACAGGCAGCAGGCAAATTAGTCCTATGGGCTGTAGCTTGCTGATACATTATTTACTCCATACACTTTTGACCTTTCTAAGAGATCTTCAATGCTGAAATTATTTTTTTAGAGATTCACCAATGATTCCTTCGATAACTTCTTTTGGTTTTTATTTTTTGAAATACATTTTTCAATTTTTTGAAATAAATAAATAGTGTATATTGCAGGCTTACAACATGGTGTGATGGGATATGTATAGATAGCAAAGTGATTACTGTAGTGAAGCAGATTAACATGTCTATCTTCTCACATACAAGAGTAGCTAAAATCTATTTATTTAACAAAAATCCCTAATACAATACGATTTTAACTCCAGCCTTCCTGTTGTACATGAGACGTCTAGACTTGTTGTTCCTCCAAGTCTGCTACTTTGTGTTCTTTGACCTGCCTCCCTGTTCCCTCTCTCCTCTGCTCCCCTCCCCCAGGAAACACTTTCATTCTCTCTCTCCGTCTGTTTGACCTTTTGTTGTTCTTGTCCTTTAGATTCTACATATAAGTGAAATCACGCAATATTTTGCTTTCCGTGTCTGGCTTATTTCACTTAGCATAATGACTCAGCATGATGAATACTTAGGAAATCAGTATGGAGGTTCCTAAAGAAATTAAAAACAGAACTACCATATGACCCAGAAATCCCTCCTCTGTGGATATGCCCAAAGGAGATGCTTTTGTTTTTATATATAAAATTTCTATTCAGAATTATTTTATTTTCACTTGTGTGCTTTATTTTTCCCCAGACTTATTAAGGTATAATTGACAAATAAACATTGTATATATTTAGGGTGTACAATGTCATGTTTTGATGTGTGTATACATTGTGAAATTATTAAATCAAGCTAATTAACATATTCATTACCTCATATACTTATTTTTGTGTGTGTGTGCTGAGAATATTTAAGATCTACTCTCTTAGCAATTTTTAAGTACACAATATATTTTTATTAACTGTAGTCACTATGATGTATAATAGATCCCCAGAGTTTATTCCTCCTGTCTAACTGAGACTTTACCCTTTGACCAACATCTCCCATCCCCTCCTACCAGCCCCTGGCAACCACCGTTCTACTCTCTGCTTCTGTGAGTGCAACTTTTTTAGGTTCCATATATAAGTGAGATCATGCAGTATTTGTCTTTCTGTGCCTGGCTTCTTTCATTTAGTATATTGTCCTCCAAGGTCATCCACGTTGTTGCAAGTGACAGGATTTCCTTCTTTCTCTTAAGGCTGAATGGTATTCCATATATCCGAAGGAAATTAAATCAGCATGTCAAGATGTCTGCACTCCCGTGTACATTGCAGCACCAGTCACAACAGCCAAGGAATGGAATCAACCTAAGTGTCCAGCAATGGATGAATGGATGATAAATGTTATATATATAACATTTATATATATATATATATGCAATGGAATTTAGTTTGATAAAAAGAATATGGTCAAATCCAATTTTATATCATCATTATAAAAATGGCTTGTCAATTTACCTAACATGATATGTTAAACAATCCAATGTTTTGCCTTTGATTTGAAAGCCAATGCCACGTGACCATTCACCGGGTTCCCATGTGCACCTGGGCCTATTCCCGGGTGCTCAGTCTCTTCCTGATCTTCCTATCGCTGTGCCACAGCCCTAACGATTTTAACGAGGGGGGGGGGTTGGTCATGTGTTTGGGTGTCGTTGAGGCTAATTCTCCTTTGTCCTGAGGACCGCACCATTAGAGATGCCTCCCAACCCGAGATCTCTACCCCGCTCCATCAATGAGAGTTGGAAATTATGCCAAATCGGGAGAATAAGAGACAGAGTCCAGCTGCATCCGTCGGGATTTGCTCAGGAAAATAGAAACCAATTCAGACATTTCCAGCTTGAAGGGATTTAATACAAAAAAATGAGAGACCTAAGAATAGCATGAAAAGAGAAGGAGGAGGGAAGTTGGAGAAGCTGGTGCTAGTTCAGGAACTTTGGAAACAACTGCCAGTGGGCTCAGCTGTTTTCACTTCCCCTGTCACGGGAAACGAGCAGGTACGTGCTCCAGGTGGTACAAGACAGCAGGGACTCGGTCAGCCTGGGCTCCTGGCTGGGTACAGACACCTCCCGATGACTCTCCACGGACCTACAGGGTGAGTAAGAAATGAACTTTTGTTGGATTAAGCACCTGAGATTTGGGGGTGTCACCAAGTCCGTGTTATAGAACGGCCTTTCCTGTATATTTAAAAATATACACTGTATATTTTGAGTAAAAAAGGGAAGAAAGGGAGGAATTCTCCCTCTTTCTCTCTCTCTCTGTCTCTCTCTCTCTCTACACACACACACACACACACACACACACACACACACACACACACACACCCCTCTATATTTTAAACCAGTAACTAATTACAAATGGTCACCTATGGGGTCAGGAAGGGACAGGTGCAGGGAACAGAGGTGGAATCCCCACTTCCCTGAATATACTTGCTTACACAGTTTGGACATTGGAACCATGTAATTCGTTTAAATATCTTTAAAAATAAAATTAAAACAAAACAAGCAAATCCCTAAAAATTTGAACCAACCTGAAACCAATGGCCCTAACTGTGTATAAAATTGGTAACATAAGCACATTTAAAAAAAAGAATTATTTCCAAATTTAGAATACAGCATTTTGACCATACTTCCTTAAGGAGACATATTCTGGACACAAAAATAAAATAAAATTGCAAGGAAATTTTCAACCACATTCAGTTTGCTTTAGTGTTAACTCATATGAATATTGTTATTTTGAATCACACTGATTTTATCAGAGGTAAAGCAAGACTTTACTATATATGGGGGGGGGGGTTGTTTGTTTGTTTGTTTTTGAGACAGAGTCTTGCTCTGTCAGCCCGGCTAGAGTGCCATGGCGTCAGCCTAGCTCACAGCAACCTCAAACTCCTGGGCTCAAGCAATCCTTCTGCTTCAGCCTCCTGAGTAGCTGGGACTACAGGCACATGCCACCATGCCTGGCTAATTTTTTTCTGTTTCTAGCAGAGACAGGGTCTCGCTTTTGCTCTGGCTGGTCTCAAACTCCTGAGCTCAAATGATCCTCCTGCCTCAGCCTCCTAGAGTGCTAGGATTACGGGCGTGAGCCACTGCACCTGGCCAAGACTTTCACTGTAAAAGAAAAGAAATATAAAATGTAGAAAGTTAAGCAAATGTCCTGGATTTTATTTTTAAAAATTTAATGTTTAAATTTAATTTTATTTAAATATAAATGCTTAATATTAAATTTAAAAATAGAAAATATTGAATATTTAAACTTGAATTCTCAGAATAACTCATACTTTTGTAAGATGTAAGTTTCCACTGAAAAGACACAGAAGCAAGGACAGCCAGGGCGTCCCGGGCACACCGCTACAGGTGCAGTGAGCACATTGTCACCCGTACTTCGGTATCTAAATACCATCCTCCTTCAAAAGGAACCAGCACGCCTCATAGAAATGGCTGAGACCGCAGGGCACGTGATAAGCCTGAGGCATTTTGGTTTTGCTCCAAAGGCTAGGTCATGGTCAAAGATTAATGCGGTGACCTCAAAAGGACAAATGGTGCAGTTCGAAGGGCTCCTATTGCACAGCCTTTGGCTCTTCTTCAACTTCCATTAAGATTTTTTCTCTGGGCCGGGCGCGGTGGCTCACGCCTGTAATCCTAGCACTCTGGGAGGCCGAGGCAGGCGGATCGTCCTGAGCTCAGGAATTCGAGACCAGCCTGAGCAAGAGCGAGACCCCGTCTCTACCAAAAATAGAAAGAAATTAATTGGACAGCTAAAAAGATATATAGAAAAAATTAGCCGGGCATGGTGGCGCATGCCTGTAGTCCCAGCTACTCGGGAGGCTGAGACAGTAGGATTGCTTGAGCCCGGGAGTTTGAGGTTGCTGTGAGCTAGGCTGACACCATGGCACTCGCCCCAGGCAAGAGAGTGAGACTCTGTCTCAAAAAAAAAAAAAAAAAAAAAGAGATTTCTTCTCTGACCCACAAGTTACTCAGCAGTGTGGTTTTCAGTTCCCAACTGTGAGCATTTTTAAATTTGTCTTTTTGTGTTGACTTCTAACTTAACAGCCATGTGATCAGAGAACCATGTGAAACCTGTTCTGTAAGATGTACTGTGGCTCCGTGTGGCCTGGCAACGACGGGGCTGACGCGTGTGGGTGCTCTGGGTGTTCTCGCTGTCTGCAGCTCTGAGTGCAGAATTCCACGTGGGGCCCTTCGGTCAGTGCTGTGACCTGTGCAGATCTCCCACGTCCTTGCTCGGTTTTTATCTGATTGGCTTATCAATAATGGAAAGAATTGTAAGAGTGGATTTATCAATGTCCCCTGCGGGTCTATCACTTTTTAGCTTTCTCTACTTAGGGATGTTTTACCCGGCACACCCATGTGTAGAATGGCTGTATCTTCTTGCTAAATGGAACCTCTCACCATTACACAGGGACCAGCTCCACG
>RJWJ010027372.1:0-22217 GCA_004363605.1 Indri indri
CTCATTTGCCCATTTTTAATTGGATTTTCTGGCTTTTTTTCTGTTGGGATGTTTGAATTCTTTGTATATTCTGGATATTAATCCCCTCTCAGATGAATAGTTTACAAAATATTTTCTCCCATTCTGTAGGTTGTCTTTTCACTATAATGATTATTTCCCTTGCCGTACAGAGCTTTTTAGTTTGATGTAACCCCATTTGTCTATTTTTGCTTTTCTTGCTGCTTTTGAGGTCTTATTCATAAAATCTTTCCCCAAATTAATGTCCTGAAGCATTACCCCTATGTTTTCTTCTAGTAGTTTTATAGTTTTGGGTCTTACAGTCTTTAATCAATTTTGAATTGCTTTTTTGTATAGGGTGAGAGGTAGGGGTCTAGTTTCATACTTCTGCGTATAGATATCCAGGTTTACCAGCACTATTTATTGAAGAGACTGTCCTCTCCCCAATGAGTATTTGTAGTACCTTTGTCAAAATTTAGTTGGTTGTAGATACATGGATTAGTTTTTGAGTTCTCTATTCTGTTCCATTGGTTTATATGTCTGTTTTTATGCCAGTACCAAGCTGTTTTGGTTGCTATAGCTTTGCGATATATTTTAGGATTTTTTTTTTCTGTTTCTGTGAAGAATATCATTAGTATTTTGGTAGGGATTACATTGAATCTGTAGATTGCTTGGGGTAGCATGGCCATTTTAACAATATTAATCCTTCCTATCTATGAGCATGTGATATCTTTCTATCTGTTTGTATCTTCTTCAATTTTGTTCATCAGTATTTTGTCATTTTTCTTGTAGAGGTCTTTCACCTCCATGGTTAAATCTATTCCTAAGTGTTTTATTTTTGGTGTGGCTATTGTAAATGGGATTGCCTTCTTGATTTTTTTTTTTTTTAGCTTCTTCTCGATTTTCTTTTTCAGCTAGTTCATTGTTCATGTATAGAAACACTACTGATTTTTATGTGCTGATTTTGTATCCTGCAACTTTACTTAATTCGTTTATCAGTTCTAAGAGTTTTGGCATAAGTGTTTAGGGTTTTCTATATATGGGATCATTGTCTGCAAATAGGAACAATTTGACTTCCTTCTTTCCAATTTGGATGCCCTTTATTTCATTCTCTTGCCTGCTTGCTCTGGCTAGGACTTTTAGTACTATGTTGAATATGCATGGTGAAAGTGGGCACCCTTGTCTTATTCCAGGTCTTATTCCAGTTCTTAGTTCAAGGGCATCCTTGTCTTGTTCCAGTTCCATACTTACTTGACAGCCTCAGTATGATATTAGCTGTGGGTTTGTCAGATATGGCCTTTATTATGTTGAGGTACTTTCTATCTCTATAGTTTATTGACAATTTTTATCATGAAGGGATATTGGATTTTATAAAATGCTTTTTCTGCATCTGTTGAGATAACCATATGGTTTTTGTCCTTCGTTCTGTTGAGGTGATGTATTACATTTATTGATTTGCATACATTGAACCATCTTCACATTCCTGGGATAAATCCCACTTGATCATAGTTTATTATTTTTTTTTTTAAGGCTGGTCAAGTGGAGCAGTGGGAGTGGAGAAGGAACAAAGGAATCTGTAACTGGTTGTGATCAATTAGTTGTAAACACCACTGCACTCGGACCAACCGTGTTTATTATCTTTTTGATGTGTTGGATTTGCTAGTCTTTTGCTGAGTTGAGGATTTTTGCATATATGTTTATCAAGGATATTGGCCTGTAGTTTTCTTTTTGGTATCAAAACCAGGCAAAGACACAACTGGTATCTTTGGAATTGTAGAATGAGTTAAGAAGAATTCCCTCCTTTTTAATTTTTTGAAATAGTTTGAGAAGAATTGGTATTAATTCTTTTTTAAAGGTTCAGTAGAATTCAGCAGTGACAATTTGACTATAATATGCCTCAGAGAGGATCTGTTTGGATTGAATCTATTTGGGGTTCTTTGAGCTTCCTCGACCTGGATGTTCATCTCTCTCCCAAGACTTGGGATGTTTTCAGCTATTATTTCATTAAATATACTTTCTACACCTTTTCCCTTTTCTTTGTCTTCTGGAACATGTATAAAATGAATATTTGTTCGCTTAATGGTAATCCATAAATCCTGCAGGCTTTCTTCTTTTTTATTCTTTTTTGTATGTGTGTGTGTCTGCCTGTGTTATTTCAAAAGGCTTGTCTTCAAGTTCAGAAATTCTTTTTCCTACTTGGTCTAGTCTGTTATTGAAGCTCTAGATTGTATTTTTAAATTTCATTCATTGAATCCTTCAGCTCCAGGATTGCCGTTTGGTTCTTTTTAATGATATCTATCTCTTTGTTAAATTTCTCTTCAAATCATGAGTTGTTTTCCTGATTTCATTGAATTGTCTGTCTATATTTTCTTGTATCTCACTTAGTTTTCTTAATATTATTGTTTTGAATTCTTTTTATGGCATTTCACATATTTCCTTATGATTGGGGCCTATTACTGGGTAATTTTTGTTTTCCTTTGAAAGTGCCTTTTTTTTTGTTTTTGGCTTTTTCATGTTTGATGTGTCCCTATGTTGATTTCTACGCATCTGGTGGAAAGATAACCTCTTCCAATTTTATGGAGGATGGAAAGACTTATTCACATGAATGGGTCTTGTGGTATCAGTTAGGTGGGATGGGTTGGCCTTGGTTTTAGGTGGATGCAATAGTGTAGTCTCTGCGTAGTTTCTTCAGCTGTAATCCACACTGGTGATGTTTATAAGAGTCTCCGTGGCCTCGACTGAGAGAGTCTGTGGCAGTAGTAGCATGGCTTTATTGATGGTGAGCTCACCGGGCTATTTCTTGGGGTCATATATGTTCATGAGGTAAGTCAGCCAACTTGGGGTCTGGCTTGCTGAGGTTGAGACCATGGGGTTGTTACTCAAGCCAGGAGCACAGGCATGTGGTTGCTTAGCTGGCTTGGGAGCATGCCTGCCAGGAGTGGCCCACAGGGCTTTTTCTCAGGCCTGGGGGCCAGCCTGGGTACGCCTGCCAAGGGTGGCCTGTGGAACTGTTTCTCAGGCCCTGATTTCAGGTTCAGGGCCATTGGCCAGGCCTAGGGTGTGTTTATGGGGTAGGGGCATTGCAGGGCACTTTCCCTGGCCCTGATTTTGGGTTCAGGGCTGTTGGCCAGGCCAGGGGTATGTCTGTAGGGCAGAAGGACTATAGGGCTGTTTCTCAGGCACTGAGAGTGGGCACATAGCAACTTTACTGGCTTGAGGGCATATCAGTTCAGGTTCTACTCAGCCTCTGAGCAGAGGCTTGAGGGTCTGTTCTGTTTAGGGCAGGGCACATGGCAGTTTGGTCAGCTCAAGGGCAGGTTCATTCTGGGCAGGACTGCCAGAATGTTCCTCCCACTGGAAGTAAGGCAGCAGGGACTGGGCCTAGGCTCTGCACAGCTGGAGTTGTGGTGTTCAATCACCTTTGTGGGCTTGGCAGAACAAAGATGGATCCCCAATGTTGGAGAAGTGCAGTGGCTACTGGTGCTCAGAGCAGGGTGTACTCCAGAGGTATATCTGGTCTCAAGATGGTGCCACGCTGTAGCAGTTTGGCTCACAGTGAGCGCATGGGAGAGTGGGGAGTACACACCTTGTCCATCCTAATCCTGGGCTGTGTGAATTCCCAGCAGCTCTCCAAACTGAGCTCAGGGCTTGTGAGGACTATGAGATTCTCCTGTAATAAGGACTTTAGGTGTTTGTGGTGGCAATGGGGTCTGGTGGAGATCCTCTGCTTACCTTTTACCTGCAAAAGGAAGTCCCTCCTGACTCTGAGCAGATATGATCTGGGCATGGCCAATGGGGTTGCAAAGGCTGGGTGCCTTCATGCTGCCCTCTTGGATTTCCAACCACCACAGGTGCCTCTCCACTTTCCCTCTGCATTCCAACACTCTCCCTTCAATACTCTAGTCAAATCTTAACTGTTTATTCATTGCCTTGGTTCTTCCTTGTGGAGGGGATGAGCACCAGACATCTCCAGTCAGCCATCTTGCTGATGTCACTTCTGTAGTTTTAAATTTTACAGTTTGTGTGTAAAGATCTTGCTCATCTTTTGTTAAAAATTATCCCTAGGCATTTAATGTCCTTTGGTATTACCTTAAATTGTTTTTAAATTCTTATTTTCTAGAGGCAGGAAGATTCTTGATATTTTGGGGGATATGTTCTTATCCACATAGCCTTGGGTTGGGGAGGCCTCTGGGGTTCTTGCATGATTAATCTTGTGTTCCTTAATTCATACACCTAAAGTCTACAGTCCTTGATGTCCTTACATTTGACAAGGAATGAGGCCCCATCACTGCAGAAGCAGGAACTGGAGTCTACCCAGGATCATAAAATCACGAAGGCCCAGAATGTGAAACCCCAGATGTCTAGACCTTCATATTCTAAGTCTGATATTACCTGGGCATCTCCGTCCTTGGAGGCTGAGTTATTGCCTACTGAGTCATTGGCTGAGGATCGACATAAATTGGCCATCAGTCTGTCATCATACATTTTGTCTAATGAAGATAGTGAAGAAGTACTGAAGACCCTAGATAAAGATGAGCCAAAGGATGAAGCCCCCTCTGAACGACCATCCTGGGCCAATAAAACTGAGTACCTTCTGGCCCAGGTGGGCTTCTCTGTGGGGCTGAGCACCATCTGGCGCTTTCCTTATCTGTGTTTTCACAACGGAGGTGGTAAGCCTGGGTACCAGGATTCATGGACCTCATAAGGGGGTGAGGAACCAGAGGCCTGTCCTGGCTACTCTGGAGTCTCTGAGATATCTCTGAAAGATGTGGGGACAGAGGATTTGGGATCCTGACTGGGGAAGGAACCAGGTACCTGAATACCCAGGACCTTTTGGAGGGTGGGGACAGGGTATCTGAACACTTAGGTTCATGAGGACGGTAGGGCTGAAATCCTGAGTCAGGTGTGGAGGTGGAAACTAGCTATCCAGGTCTTCTACAAATTGGGGGCCAGGGAACTGGATACTTAGGGTTATGAGGAATGTGGAAGCAAGTGAGCCCTGATGCCTATGGCCCTTAAGGATGTTGCTGTGGGGAGTGCATGTCCCTGGACCCTTGAAGAAGTCTAGACACTGAAAGGCCATATGGTTCTCAGAACTCCTCCTGAATCCTCTTCATAGGCAGTTTTATCATCATCTACATCCTCATGCTGTTCTTCCTTGGAGTTCCTCTTCTCTTCCTGGAGATGGCAGCTGGCCAGAGGCTGCGTCAGGGCAGCATTGGTGTATGGAAGGTCATCAGCCCCTGGATTGGTGGTGTGGGGTATGCCAGCTTCACGGTGAGGAGCCCTGGGTGGCCCAGGCCTATCCTTTACACCCTACTCCATCCCAACCCTCATTCTGGAATGGGTCCCATGACTTCACCTGCATTGTTAGTCAAGTCCCTTCAGTTCCCCAATCCTCAGGTCAAATTCTGTCCCTTCTGCTGGCCCAGCTATTTTCCCCTGCCTCCAGAATTCTTCGTGGTCCCTAGGTATGCATTATCGTGGGCTTGTACTACAGCATGCTCATGGCCTGGAGTCTCTTCTATTTGGTTCAGTCTTTCCAGTCCCCACTGCCTTGGTCATCATGCCCCTCACTGAGGAACAGCAGCGATTTTGGTGAGAAGAGTGGGAAGAAAAGGGCAGGTGGGAGGGCTGAGGAAAGAACTGGGTGATGAAGAAGGAAGAAGGATCACTGAGAGAAGAGGGATGAGCAGGAAGATGATGAAATGGGATTGGAAGGAGGGGGTGGATGTAAAGAAGGGGGAGGCACTTGGCCCTGCAGTTTCCTCCATGGCCAGTTCACCTCAGATCCTGAATGCGCACGGACAACATCCACCACATACTTCTGGTACCGGGAAATGTTGAAGGCCACAGATGAAATTGAGATGGGTGGGCTACCAATCTTTCATCTCAGTGTGTCTCTCTTTGTGACCTGGTTACTTATCTGCATCTCCATGATGAAAGGGCCCAGGTCCATTGGGAAGGTGAGTGACCCCCTAACTTACTAATCTGATAGACTCTCTTGTGTCTAAGAGCCTCTAATATTCTCCTAACTTTGATGCCTGTAGATCCCCCACTTCTCACTCCTTTTAATCTGACCTCTGAGTCCCAGTGGTCATTGAATCTGCTATCCCCAACTTTTGCCTTTGCTGAACTCTCTTTCTGAATCTTACTTTCTACCCAGATGCTGTATGTCTTAGTTCTTCTTCCCTACTTCATCCTTTTTGGTCTCCTTGCCCAGACTCTACAGCTGGAAGGTGCCATTTTTGGTCTCAAGACTTTGTTAGCTACCAAGGTGAGGTGTCCCCTATCCTTTAATTCTCTAATGCCAATGGGGGTGTCAGGGACAGAATGGTTACCAGTCTGATAGAAGCCCTCCTAGCTCCCTCTTTCATACCCTTCCTCTCGTCTTTCATCTCTATCCTGGTTTACCTCTCCTGCCTTTATATCCCTGTTTGCATGATACTTCTCTCTCTCAGGTAACAGACCTGTACTCTATGGAAGTGTGGCGCCAGACAGGAAACCAGGTCTTTTTGTCCATGGGCCCTGGCTTTGGCAGCTTCACTGCGATCAGCTCATACGTCCCTCGGTCCAACAACTGTATCAGTGATGCCTTTGCTGTGGCTTTTCTCAACTTGGTCACCTCAATGACTGCCACGTTGGTTGTATTTTCCATCACAGGCCACTGGGCCACAGTGAACACCCAAAAATGTTACCAGAAGTGAGCCCAATCTTTCATATGGAGATCATCACAAAGACGTCTTAGAAAGAGCATCACAAAGAATGTCTTAGAGATAGCCCGCAGAACACCAGTCTAGACCCCCATCCCTCAGGAATGTTGACTCAGTCAATATAAAGCCCTCAAATTGGAGCATCCGAAACCTTAGAATCTCTTCAACTCTGTTTCAGAGCTGCCTTTCTAATCTAGGAAATCCCCAAACTTAGAGGTTTTTAAAGGTGTGTTCACCCCATTCTTAACTGAGGACTGCCATTAAAAAACTAAGGAATACCTTCAGCTAAACCATTAGACAAAAAAGGGGCCCATAGAACGGGAGCCCGCATAACCTACTCATTCCCCATTTTCTTCTCCCATGACATTCATTCCAAAAATATTTATCAGATATTTATAAAACATTTCCTATCTACCAGCCCCTGTGTTGAGTTCTGGAAATACAGCCAGTGATGCATCAGATAACCATCCCTGCCCTCAGGAAAATCACAGTCTTTTGTGGAAGCAGATACTAAACAGATAATTACAAACTAGATGAGAACTGGTAGTAGGGGTGATAGGGAGACACAGGGGAGGTAGCCACTAACTACCTGGAACAGCCAGAGAAGGCTTCTTAGTGGAAACAGTCAAACCCAAGCTGAATTTATGTCCTGAAAAATAACCACTACTAGTATTCTTTCAAATATTTCCCATTTCTATCCTATATATAAAAACATACCATCTTCAAAAAAAGGATCATACCAAACTACTTTTCTGCAGCTTGTCGGTTTGCCCTTTTGCAAATAGATCTTTAACAGCTTTTTCATGACAGTAAATAGAGTTCAGTGAGCTGAGTAAGAATTTTTAGAAATTGGCCATATGGAGAGTGCGTGCAGGGCTAGAGTTCAGGTGGATAGTTCTGAGCAGAGAGAGCATCATGTAGCAAAGGTATTGATACAAGAGAGAGCATGGCAAGTTGAAGAAGGTTTAATAGTTGAGAATGGCTGAAGAATAGAGAGTGAAGAGAATGGTGGGGAAAGATGTGATTGAAGAGGCCAGCAGATCAAGAAGCAGAGAAGCTTTAATGTTATCCCGGCATTATCTAGTGGTAGGTAAGAGTCCTAAAGCCCTCAATTATACTGTCAGAAAGACACTTCTGGGAGTTCATTTAAGTCAGAAATTCTCCAGCCTCACACAGACACCTTTGTAATTATGAAAGTAGGTGGCAGGCGGGCAGTATACACTAGGATCCTGGAGACCTGGGTTTCGGTGCAGGCTCTACCTTAACCAGATCAAAAACTCTAGGCTACTGATTTCCCTTCTGATCTGGAGAATAAAGAAGGAGAAGTTATCTTATAGGGCCCAATGGTTTTATATGAGTCCGTTCCTTCCGCAGTAATGCCGACAGAGTGACGAAACTGGTAGCAGCTGGAATGCTGCCTTCTAAGGCCCAGCCCCCGGATAGTCTGTATCACCATCCAAACCTCGTTTATCCAAGATGGCTCAATAGCCTTGCTGAACAAGTTAAAAGCGAGGTCCTACAGCAATCGAGTGATTGCAACTTAACTTGGCAATTGGAACAGGTAGGTAAGAGTTAGAGATGGGGCCCTGGAATTCCCCAAAGTCCCCAGTGTACTAAAAACTTCAGCTTTCCTTAGTGTGTCCATAGAATCCAGAAAGGCAATTCTCAACAGCACACTGGACAGTCAAGACCAAGGTTCATGGTGTCCTTTTGTGATAAAGCTATTGTGGCCTCTTTAGCACCAACCACTACAGTTAACATAAGCCTATTCACCCAACCCAAAAGAGTTACTAGACCCAACTATAGTAAGAAGAAGTCCCCATGCTTCAAGGCCAAATGAATGTAGTAATGTCTATTAACAGTGCTGTTAAACAATTTCCTAGGAGAAGGGACAGGAATGGAGTTAGGGCCCAGAGCCCTCACCATTCCTCCCTTCACTCATAGGCTATGAAGGGTCCAGGTATGACATTTGTGGCATTTACCGACCTCATCTCTGTGCTTCCTGGACCCACCTTATGGGCCATGATCATCTTCCTGCTGCTGGTGAACCTGGGGATGAGCACCATGATAGGCATTATTCAGGGCATCATTATCCCTCTCCAGGACACGTTCTCTTCCCTCAGGAAACATACGAAGCTGCTGACAGGTAACCTGACCTATGACTTTACTCCCACCCAAGGCTGTCATTTAGCTTAACCCAACTGGGTCTCTTACATAGGCCAGCTTGAATTCTGACCTTGATCCAAACCTGATGTTTTCCTCCAGTGAGTGTCTGCGTGCCTATGTTCCTGGGTAGCCTCATTTTTGCAAGGCCCTCGGGCAGCTACTATGTGAGTCTGCTGGATGATTACTGGTCATCTCTGCCCCTCTTCTTCATTATCATCTTGGAGAATGTGGCCATGGCCTGGATCTATGGGGCCAGGAGGTATGTCCCAAGCCCAGGAGTCTCCCACCATGCACCCATACAGCTAGGGTCTGTAGGGAGAATTGGCCTTTTCCTTGCTCCCTCTGCTCTTACTGCTAGATCTCTGATCTCAGGGCTTAGGGAAAGCCCTGCGGGGAGGAAAGGAGAAAGGCATGGGCTGCTTCCTAGAGGAAATAGCTGTGAAATGGTAAAGTGGTGAGCAGTCCATATCAAGTCCAGGGAGCTCTTGAGCCCTATTTTTAACCAGAGTAGTGTGGGCTTCTAAAACACATAGTCTCTTGCTTCTCAAAATGTGGTCTGTGGACCAGCAGCATTGGTATCATCTGGAAGCTTATTACAAATGCAGACTCTTGGGCTCCACCCAGACCTTTGAGTCTGTATCTGCATTTTAACAAGATCTTCAGGTGACTTACATGCGCACTAATGTTTGAGAAGCACCATGTAGTCCAAGGGTGGCAGCATTTCTAGTGGTTCTTGGCATCAGTTTGTGCATTCATACACTCACTCATTCTCATATTTTTTAGGGCCTCCTATTGCCACGCTTGGGATCCTGGGGTGAATTATATTTAGTTTCTGCTCTCGGAGTGCACAGTCCAAAGAAAAAGACATATGTAAGCAGATCCCTGGGCAGGGTGGTAAGTCTGTAACAGAGATAGCTGAGGGCACTCTAGAAACAGTTATCTAAAGAAGTATGAAGAATCAGGCAAAGTATCTTAGAGGAGGAGATTCTTGAGCAGAGTCTGGACAGATGAATAGTTGGTCATGGGAGAAAAAGAGAGAAGGGGATTCTAGGCAGAAGGAACCCAACTTGCATTTGTATTGAGGTTAGGAAGGTACACCAAAGAAAGCTGGATGTATGAGCTGGAAGAAACTACCTTTAGAAACTTGGCCTTTTTCCTGAGGATGAGGGGGGAGAAAAGAGTTTTTTAACAGAGACCAGATTGGAAAGGGACAAATTAGAGGCAAGAAGACTGGTTGTGGAGGGGTTGTGGAGGTGAACAGAAAGTTCTAAGAAATGTTAAAGGCTTTTGCCCAGGCTAGGCTTGGGCTAATCGCCCCCCACCCAACCCTTGCAAGGCTGGGAAAGTCTTGAACGGGCCTCCCAAAGTTTTGTTGTCCTTCCTCCCAGGTTTCTTGCAGATATGACAATCCTGTTGGGCCGCTCTATCTCCCCCATGTATCGTCAGCTGTGGTCCTTTCTGTCTCCATTTGTGCTGCTAATCCTGTTTTTGTCCACCCTGGTTCATCTTTGTAGCAAGGATATCACCTATATGGCCTGGAACTCAACCTCAGTGAGCCTCCCTCCCCAATAGAATCCCCTAAGGAATGGGTACCAGACCTATCAATCCACTCTTGCCTCTAGGACCCACTCATAATATTCCCTGATTCCCTGGGGTTCAGTTATCTAGTCTCTTGCCCTAGCTCATCTCCCACCCCTGCACTCTGAAGCCTTCCACTTCAGAGAACCAAGGCATTCTAAACCCTCTTCTTTCTCCACAGTCAAATGAAGAGGTCCAAACCTATCCATCATGGGCTAAATTCTTACTCGTAGTTCTCATCATCGTGACCATCTTGCCCATCCCTGCCTACTTCTTGTACATCCTCATTAATGTGACTTTCCCAGTCTGCATGATCCACAATGGGGCCACAGTTGTCTTCAAACCTGAAGATAAAATTAACTCACAGAAGTCTCGTCCACGGATTCAGGAAAGGCCGAGTCCCAAAATGATGAATAAAATGGATAAATAGCCAGGGGGAAAACTTTCTACCATATGAGTAGTTCCTCCTACAAATAAAGACTTGGTTCATTAGGCATAACATCACCTCTTTTTTAAAGTGGGACTCCCTGGCTGGCAAGTTGACATTAGAAGAGAGAAACATGGCAGCTGCTAATGTAACTGGACCCAAAGACCTTTTATTCTCCTGGATTAGAATGTTTTTCTGGCCCGATGGGGACTAACATAGCAGTCATTCCCAATATCGCCAACACTTGCTCTCACCAGACCCATAATAATGGTGTTTTTTGACTTTCAGCATTTGATTGATGGTGACTGCTGATGCTGCCTTCCTCTGGGATTGGTCTGTGCTACATCTGGTCTGTGCTATGTCTGGTCCCTATGAAACTAGGGCAAAAATGGTGCTGGTAAATAAATCAGTTCAGTTGAACCTTACTTTTGTCATTAAAAATCATACAACTCCCAGTCATGCCTCCACTGGCTCTGTTAAATTTAAATGCTAGAATCCCAGGTCCTCTCTACCTGGTGCTTCCTATAAGTAAACTGAACCAGGTGGAGGGAACTCTCTCAGAAAACAGCAGATTGACTGATTATGGCAAAGTGGCTAACTACCTGCTAATTGATGACCTCCTCATATAGCTCTTAAATCCTTGGGGTAGTTGATTACTTTACCAAGTGTCTTAAAACTTTACTTAGCATCATATATTTTTACTAAGGCTCTTTTTAATAAGAGCCTGGAGGAAGGGTATTTGGTAGGGAATGAGAGGGAAAATCGAAGTTGACTGGAAAGATTGAATAAAATCCAAAGAAGACTTCATTTTGGGCAATATGACAATAATATAAGGTAAACATAACACTTCCTATTATAAGACACTTAAATGTAACATGAAATATATTTCAAGAATCTTCTTAAATGCATAGATGAAGTTGCAAAAAATTAATTTGTCCTCAAGAGGACAAAAATTAAGCCCAAGCTTGAATTCAGATAAGTAAGCAAGTATTGAAGCTAGTAACCACTTTGGGGCAATTGCCACTCTCTTGTAACTTAAGAGATTTTGGTTTTAAAGGCTGGGTGAAGACAAGGCCTTGGGTCCATGTAAGGAAAGGAAACCCTCATACACAAAAATCTACAGGGCTATAACCTTTGTGGAAGAGTGACATAACAAGAAAATAAATATATATCTTGGTCTTGTTTCTGAGACAGGGGAAATATTGTCTCTTTTGAGAATCTATAACCCTAAGCCCTAAGTCTCATATGGGACTTGGGTTCAAATTCACGCAATATTCATAGTCTGAAAAATCCACTTTGAGGTTAATATAAAAGATCCCTGGTGAATAACACCTTTCCCCTGGCACCAGTCATAAGTAAATATAAATAATCTGTATCAGGCCTTGAATTCCCACAGATAAACTCTCGATGAACATGCGATCATGAAAAGAAATCACAAAACCACAAGGAAACAAGACACCGTAAGGGAGCATTAGCAAAACCAAAAAGTAGCAGAATCAAACCTGTAAGATCTAATATATGAAGATTATCAGGTACACAATATAAAATAAATATGCTTAACATATTCAAAGACAAAAAGAGGGAGTTGAAATTAAGAGTAAGGAGCAATAGATTCTCAAAAATGACCAGGGTATTTGAAAAACAAACCAAAAAGAACCTTTAGAAATGAAAATTATGATCATTAAGATTAAAGGCCTCAATAATGAATTAAACAACTGATTAGAAAACTATGAAGACAGAATTCGTGAACTGGAAGACAAATTTGAAGAAATCTGTAGAATGTAGCACAGAGAAGCTACAGGATTAAAAATATGAAAGACTAAGAGCCATGGAAGACAGTGGGAGAAAGTCCAACATATATTTAATTCCAGAAAGAGATAATAGGAAGACTAGGAGAGAGGCAATAGGCAAAGAGAAAAAAGCTGAACATTTTCCAAAATTGAGGAAAGATACAAATCCTTGGGCTGAGGAAACACAGCAAATCCAAAGGGTGACAAATAAAGGAAACTGCAGCACACGCCAAGTAGAAGATCTAAAAAGAAACCAGGCAGAAAAGACATTCCTTACAAAGGAATGTCAATAATCTCACAGCTGTTTTCCTATGAGTAGCAAGAGAAACCAGGAGATAGCGAGAAAGTATCTTCTAAGGGGTGATGGAACGTGACTGTCAACTTAGAATTATAAATCTAGCTGAACTATTTTTCAAGAACAAAGCAAAATAGACGTATTTTCAGACAAACAAAATAGCTTTCCACCCACAGATATTTGGTAAAGAATACTTCAAGAGAAGGAAAATGATCTCAGAAGGAAGATCTGAGACCTGGGACAGAAGGAATGCTGAGTCAAGAAAATGTTGATAATATGCATACATGTAAACACACATTGACTCTATAAAGCAACAATTACAATGGTTAATTCGTAGGCTTGAAAAAATGAGAACTAAAATGCTGGAATGAGAATAACACATGAGCTAGAAATAGAGTTTTCATTTCAGGACGATAAATATAGTATTAATCTTTAGACTTTGATTAGGTGTGTGTTTAAATTTCAAGGGTAAGTACTAAAAAAGATAGGAACAATATATAATTTCTGTAATAGTTAAGGTAAATAATGCTAGCTTTTCTAATAGATAAAGTACAAAACCTCAATGACTTTGCACAGTCAAATTTTATTTCCTGCTTGTATCAGAGTATAGTACAATATGGCCTGCACTGGGGGTGGAGATGCTCTTCTTCATTCAGTCATTGAGTAACCCAGACTTCTTCCATCTTGAGGCTCTTTCCTCCTCTAAATTCTGGGGTCCTCGCTGCTGAGTTTCTGGACGGTAAAAGAAAATGGGTTTTATGGGTTAGGTCTGAAAGTGGAGCACATCACTTCTGTTGGCAGTCTGTTGGCCAGAACAAGAAGGCTGGAAGGACAGAATAACACAGTTATTAGAAAGCGCTAGTAATCTCTGCCACATTCACAAACCAGCAGAGGGGGAAAAATCAAATAAAGAAAAATTAACCCAAAAGAATGTAAAATAAAATTTAAAAGGTTGATATAAAAAAGTGGGACAAGTAGAAGATATTAGAAATAAATCCACACATACCAGTAATTATAATTATTTACAAATGGATTAAACATACTAGTTAAATGACAAAGTTTGAAGACTGAATTTTTTTAAACCCAGCTATCTGCTATTTATATAAGTTACACCTATAACATAAGGATGCAGATTTAAGGTAAAAAGGAGGAGGAAATACTAGGCAAATACTAAACAAAAGACAAAATACACGTTAAGGCAATAAAACATTATTTGGGATAAAGAGGTTAAAAGTTTGCATTTTTAAGGAAGATATAAAAATTACAAATTGCAGGGACCTAATAATACATAAATTTTGTTTTTATATAGTCAAATTTACGAAACGTTTCCTTTATGGATTCTTAGTTTTTGTTATTCTTAGAAAGCCCTTCCCTGTGCCAAGATTATAGAAATATTCACCCATATTTATTTCTAGTGAATTATGTTTTTTTTTTTGTTTTTTTTTTTTTTTTTTTAGACAGAGTCTCCTCTCTTGCTTGGGCTAGAGTGCCATGGCGTCAGCCTAACTCACAGCAACCTCGAACTCCTGAGCTCAAGGGATCCTCCTGCCTCAGCCTCCCAGGTAGCTGGGACTACAGGCACGAGCCACCATGCCCGGCTAATTTTTCCTATTTTTAGTTGTTTGGCCAATTTCTTTCTATTTTTAGTAGAGACAGGGTCTCGCTCTTGCTCAAGCTCGTCTCAAACTCCTGAGCTCAAACGATCCACCCGCTCGGTCTCCCAGAGTGCTAGGATTACAGGCGTGAGCCACCACACCCGGCCTGTTTTAATTTTTTTCACATTGTGATCCTTGACCCATCTGAAATCTATTTTTATGTAAGGACTTAATTTTCCCCAGGTGTCTTGTCAATTATTCCAACCAAATCACTGAATAAATAAGGTTTTGCTCACTGATTTGAATGCCACTTTTTATGTCCTGATTTCCGTCAGTCCCTAGGTCCTGTTCTAGACCTTGTATTCTGTGTCATCAGGCTACTCGTGAAAATCTGCTCCACCTTGTTGTAGATATTGAAGCTCCTCGCTCAATCCCTTATCTTAATCCACTAAGTGTGTTGGTCACTAAGCCTGCTAGCTAAACTTAATCTTCTTGGCAACCGGTAACCTTGCTCAGCCCAACGTAGGGCTGAATCTGCCTGGCAACTGGTGATCTCAGGGATCCTCCCCAAAGACTAAACTTGGAGAGAATATACTGCAAGGAGTGAGGGTGGGAAGAAGAGGGAAGAACTGAACTGTGCCTCACCCCTAAGCGCGCAGATCGCCAGGTTTCAGAAATCGGGAACTGTGAAGAAGGTGGCCCCCTTCAGAGGGATGGGGCCAAGACTGGCTGTTGCCTGCGAACTGCGGGTCGGGAGCCCAGACGAGTGAATGAACAGGGCCAGGGGTCTGTAGGGGGCACCTCTGAAGTGAGTATCTCCAGGGTGAATTGCTTAAGTTGCCTTCTGGCTGCAGCAAAAGATTAAAATCTCCTCTAGCTCCAATGGCCGGGGCTCTGGCGGACCCTCAGACCCTTGTCGCGCGCCCTGGCCGGCCCCTCCCCCCAAACCCCACCAGGCGCCGGCGGAGGCGACCGGTCTTCAGACTCGCGGTCAGTGGCGGGTAAAGAGGGGTGCAGCTGGGGCTCCTAGCCCCCAGCTCCTGACGTCTCGGGGAACCAGGTATCTGTTCCCACAACCACTACTCCCCACTCTGGACCCAGAACTACGAGCCGAGCCTCCCACTTCCCTTTCTTGCCAGGAATTAGGGATCCAGGATGCCCTGAGTCTGGGAAGAGAGGGACAGACCCCAGGTGCGGAGTAGCGGGCTCATAAACGCCACCAGGTGGAGCAGAAGCCTGGTGATAGATACATTTCGCCTCCCAACGGCCTTCCCTCCCCTCCTCCCATCTCTCTCCTCCCACTAAGGTCGCGGATGGGCCAGTTCTAGAGACGCCAACTTCCCCCAGCAGGTGACTAGAACTGGGGCCAGTGGGGTTGGGATGTTGCTGGCGAGCCCTTCACTGACTCTCTCCAGGGATGACTCCTGGGACTCTCTCATCTATATCAAAGAGTTTCTTAGCTGGCCTTCAAACAGGTTGTCGCTCCTTTGATCCTCCCGAGAGCCTGGAGGAGAGCAGATACAGCAGGGGGCGCGGAGGCGGCAAAAGACTGAGTGCGCAGATCCAGTCCCTGCCAGACTGGGGACCAGAGATAATTAGCGGGTGCTACCCGGGCTGACACCTCCCAGCGAGAGAGACAGAGGGATCATCGGCAGCAGACTGAATTGCAGGTACAAAACCTTGAAAGGGTGAGAAGGGGGTGGCTGAAGCTGGAGGGAGTGGGGGACCCGAAGCAGGAAGCAGAGGTGGGTCAGGAAGAGCCCAGTTGCTAAACTGAACAGGGCTGTCTGTGAGGCCCCTCGGGAAGACTTGAGCAAATGAAAGACTTTGTCGGGGTTATAAAATGACTCTGGAATATTAAGCAGCTATTAAAAATCATGTTTTTAAAGAATACTTTATGACAAGAAAATATATAGTGGAAAAAATATACATATTCAATGAGATCCAATTTATAAGAAACACAAATATTCATAAAGTATATATTAACATATATGCTATTTCTAATATTTAAAATATCTTATATAATAATATCTAATTTGTAAGAACATAAAATATGCATATATACATACAATAACATCTAATTTCTAAGATTGGCTGTGCCCTCTTTCAAAACCTAAAGGCAGCAAACACTTAAAATCACGGTATCTTTTAAGATTGTACGGTACATGCTTTGCACCTAGTTAAACTCAAACCTCAGACTTAAACCAAGTGGAGGCAAGACAGCCCCACCTTGCAAATAGCATCCTCCCTTCACAAGTGACAAGATCCTGCCCAGCCGGATTGCGTGC
Organism: Indri indri; assembly: GCA_004363605.1. Classification (NCBI taxonomy): domain Eukaryota; kingdom Metazoa; phylum Chordata; class Mammalia; order Primates; family Indriidae; genus Indri; species Indri indri. Next base: position 16,850 of record RJWJ010027372.1, read on the forward strand.
TGCTTTACCACAGCAGCAGATGCTGGCAGCAACACTGACAACACGCCAGGGTGACAGGCGTTTGCAGTGTATGGGGACTGGCTGTCTGGCTGGAGTCTGTGTGTGCCGCAGGCTCTTGAGGAGGTGAGGCAGGGCAAAGGGCACATGTTTCCCAAACTAGAATTGGAAACTCCTTTCTTGACAAAGTCGTGTCCTAGTGAGAGGAAAAAGTCTGGCAGATGAGATCTGAATACCAAAATAGCAGCGTTTCCAAGAGATTTCAACAGTTGTGGAAGCATTTTCATCAAGACTGCTTGGGAAAGGGGCTCTGGGGCCATGGCAGTGGGCATGTGAGGATGTTCGTGATAAGGTGCTATATTAAAACCTCAGCTGGTCTTTGGAGAGTCGCAACTACATGCCAGGCATGACAGCATGGCAGGGACAAGGGTGGGGGGTGCTGAAGGTGATCAAGGTCAGCTTTCAGAGGAAGTTAAATCTGAGGTGAGACACCAATGATGAATTGGGGTTATCTCCATGAGGGAGGATGGGACGGGGCGGAAGGGAGAGTGTTAGCGTGAGAAAGAGCAGCCAGAAAGGTCTTTTTGGTGCATTTAAATGCGTATGTGTGGACACTTAGAAATGTATCATTTTCTTTATATGGATTTTTTTTACATAAATGGTATTATAAGTTAGATATTAACATGACTTTTTACCTAGTAGTGTGTTTTGGAAACTTTGTGATGTTCTTGCGTAGAAATATCTCTCTCTTTTTTTTTTTTATAAAATATAACACATATTCAAAAAAGTGTAGAAAACTGAAAAGTTCGGCTCAATGACTTATTATAAAGCAAATACCCTGATCATCCTAGTCAAAAAAGGAAAACATTGCCTGTACCCTAGAAATATCCCTTGAGCCTCTCCCAAACACCAATCCCTCCTGCTCCCCAAGAGGGAATCACTACTTTAACACTTTGGCTCATCGATTCTTTGCTTTTATTTATAGTTTTACCTCCTCAGTATGCATGCCTAAACACTTTGGGTTAGTTTTGCCTGTTTTGAGGGACTTGGATATAAACAAAGTCTTATGATACGTATTCTTTAGTATGGAGCTTCTTCACTCAATGTTAAGTCTTTGAGATTTATCCCTGTCATTGTAGCTGTAGTTGATTTCTTTTCTTTGCTGTGTAGTGTTCTTTCTACTGACTGTGTCACTATTTGTCCATGCTACTGTGATGGACTTCTGAGTTGTGTCCTGTTTGGGGTTGTTGCAAACAGTGCTGTTAAGGAAAGTCCTGCATGTGTGTACTGGTTAAACACATACAAACATTTTTTGTTGCAATTATAGCCAGGCGTGGAATTGCTGGTCCTGGGATATACATACCTTCAATTTTAACAGATAATACTGACTCATCTCTCAAAATAATTTTCATCAGTTTTCATTCCCACTAACCAGTGTGTGAAATTTCCCTTGGTCCCTTATTCTCACCAATGTTCAACATTCTCAGTCTTTTCATTCTAGCCAGTCTGGCAGTTGCGTTGTGGTACCTCACTGTGATTTTCATTGCCATTTTCCTGCTGATTAAAGAGCTTGAGCACCTTTTCATATGTTCACTGGCCATTTGGACGACCACTTTGGTAAAAGGTCTCCTCAAGTTTCTTAAGTGGTTTTCTATTGGGTTATTTATATAATGTTTTTCTTACCGATCTGCAGGAGTTCTTTGTAGATTCTGGATAAGAGCTCTACCAGCTACACGTATGGCAATGTTTTTTCCTACTCTGTGGCTTGCTTTTGACTCTTTTAATGGCATCTTTTGATAAATAAGTATTCTGAGTTTTAATGAACTTGAGTTTGTCTATTGTTTCCTTTATGGTTAGCATTTTCTAAATCCTGCTTAATAAGTCTTTCTTAACCCTCAGATCGTGAAGGTATTATTCGCCCCCCCCCAAAAAACCAAAACCAAACCAAATAATCCAATTAAAACTAGACAAAGCATTTGAATATATATATATTTCTCAAAATAGACAAGTGGCCAACAGGTATATGAAAAGATGCTCATCATTGCTAATCATCAGGGAAATGCGAATCAAAACCACAATGAGATATCACCTCACCCTAGTTAGAATGGCTGTTATCCAAAATACAGAAAATATCACTGGGCACAGTGGCTTATACCTGTAATCCTAGCACTTTGAGAGGCCGAGGTGGGAAGATTGCTTGAGGCCAGGAGTTCAAGACCAGCCTGAGCAAGAGTGAGACTCTGTCTCTACTGAAAATAGAAAAATTAGCTGGGCGTGGTGGCACAGGCCTGTAGTCCCAGCTACTCAGGAGGCTGAGGCAGGAGGATTGCTTGAGCCCAGGAGTTTGAGTTTGCAGTGAGCTGTGATGACGCCACTTCACTCTAGCCAGGGAGACAGAGCAAGACCCTGTCTCCAAAAAAATAAATAAATAAATAACAAATGCTGATGAAGTTGTGGAGAAAGGGGAACTCTTATATGCTCTTGGTGAGAATGTACATTATTGCAGACATTATGGAAAACAGTATGGAGGTTCCTCAAAAAATTAAAAATAGAAGTACCGTATGATTCAGCAATCCCACTACTGGGTATATATTCAAAGGAAATGAGATCAGTATGTCAAAGAGATAACTGCACTCGCATGTTTATGGCAGCCCTATTCACAATAGCCAAGATACCGAATCGACCTAAGTGTTCATCAATGGATGAATGGGTAAAGAAAACGTGCTTATAGATACACAATGGAATACTATTCAGCCATGAAAAAGATGGAAATGCTGTCATTTCCGACAATGCAGATGACCCCAGAGGACATTATGCTAAGTGAAATAATCCAAGCACCGAAGGACAAATATCGTATGATCTCACTCATATGTGGAATCTAAAAAAGTTGATCTCATAGAAATAGAGAGTGGAATAGAATAGTGGTTAGGAGAGGCCGGGAGAGAAGAGCAGAGGAAGGAATGGGGAGAGGTTGGTTAATGGGAACAAGTTACAGTTAATAAGAGGAATAAATTCTGATGTTCTATTGTACAGTAGGGTGACCGTACTCAACAATAATGCATTGTACACTTCAAAATAGCTAGAAGAGAGGATTTTTAATATTCTCACCACAAAGAAATGATGAGTCTTTGAGGTAATGGGTATGCTAATTACCCTGATTCCACCATTATACAATGCATATGTGTATTGAAACATCACACTGTACTCCATAAATATGTACAAGTATGTGTCAATGGAAAACAAAATACAACTTACAAAAAATGGTTCAAATCTTCTATATCCTTAATGGATTTTTACTGTTTATCTTTCATGTCTGTGGTAAGTAGATTATATCAATTTCCTATATTTTGAGGCCATATTAAAATTAGAATTTGTATGTCTTCCTAGTGAATTGAATATTTTATCATTGTTAAATTTCCCTTTATCTCTGGGAAAGCTTTTTTCCTTAAATAAATTTATAAATATTCAGTATATATAAGAATATTGATATAATAATTCAATGTATAAATATTAATATATGAGCAAAGCTATACATGCTTTCTTTTGGATAGAGTTTTCATGGAATACAGCTTTCTATGCTTTTTACTTTTAATTATTTCATATTCTTAAATTTTAATTGCCTCTTGTAAACAGCACTTAGTTTGATTTTGGTTTTTTAATTCAGGCTGAAAACTTTTAATTAGAGCATCCAGTCTATTTACATTTAATGTAAATACTTATATATTTAGGTTTAAATCTACTATCTAATTAGGGGCTTTGTGCTTGTCTTATCTGCTCTATATTCCTTTTTTTCTCCTTTCTTGCATTCTTTGTGCATTGAATGTTTTTAGCCCATTTTTTTCTCTATGATAGCTTAGAAGACATTCACTTTTATTATTTTTTAATGGCTCCCCTAGATATTAAATATGTATGCTTTTTATTAAATAATATTAATTGGTACTTTTACCCTCTACCTAGAGAATGAAAGTACTTATTACACTCAAACTCCATTTATCACCCTTCTAACCTTGGTTGTCGTGCATTCTAATTCCTTACCTATTTAAAGACCAATAAGATGCTACTATTACTGTTTTTGTACAATTTTTCCTACTTATTTACATTTTCATTACTCTTCTTTCTGCATGTTTGACCTTTCCTCTCAAATGATTTTCCCTCCTGAAGAATTTCCTATAGTGCACGTGTTCTGGTGATGAAATTCTCTCCAGTTTTGTTAGTCTGAAAATTTTTTTAATTTCATCTTAATATTTGAAGGATATGTTTCTAGGTATGGAATTCTAGATTCACAGTTATTTTCTTTTAGCACTTTAAAATTGTCATTCCATTGTCTTCTTGTTTACATTATTTTTTGAGAGGTTACTTGTCATTTTAATTGTTGTTCTTTTGTATGAATAGATAAGTTTTCCCTTTTAGTATTTTCTCTTTGTCTTTGGTTTGCCAAAGTTTTACTTTGTTGAACCTAGGTTTGTTTTCTTTTTATTTATATGTTTGTGGATTCAAAGCACTTCTTCTTTTTTTTTTTTTATTTCAGCATATTATGAGGGTACAGATGTTTAGGTTATGTAAGTTGCCCTTGCCTCCCCACTCCCCACCAAGTCTGAGTTTCAAGTGTGCCCATCCCTTGGATGGTGCGCATGGCACTCTTTGTGTATGCAAATACCCGCCCCTCCTCCCCCCTCCCTGCCCGACATCCAATAGATGTTATTCTTATATGTGCACTTATGTGTTGATCAGTTAATACCAATTTGATGGTGAGTACATGTGGTCGAAGCACTTCTTGAGTCTGTGGTTTGATGTCCTTGATTTAGTTGAGAAAATCCTGGGCCATTTTCCCTTCAAATTGTTTTTGTCCCATTCTCTCTTCTCGCTTTTGTACTCCAATTAAACACATAGTATACCTTCTCTATGTATCCACCTATGCTCTTTTCTCTGATTTCCATCATTTTGTCTCTCTATCCCTCATCCTGGAAATTGTCTTCTGATATGACCTCCAGCTCACTAATTATCTCTTTAGCTCTGTATAATCTACTTTTTGACCCATACATTTAGTCTTCATATTTGTTATTGTATTTTTCAGTTCTAGAATATCCATTTTTATCTTTTTTTATAATTACGAGTTCTCAACATTGTATTTTATTTCTTTGATCATGATAAGCATATTTACTATGAATTTGAGACAGATAACACCAAATACTGGAGTCCCTATTGATCTATTTTTATTATCCGTTGCTTTTCAGACAACAGAAACAAAATTAAGTTCATTGTGTTATCTTGTATCATCATCTGTCCTGTAATTTTTTACCTTTTTTTCTTATCGAGGTAAAAATTACATGCAGTGAAGTATACAAATCTTCAGGGTATGCTTAATGAATTT
>RJWJ010027373.1:0-22259 GCA_004363605.1 Indri indri
ATCATGCCAGACCCCAGAATGATGCCAGAAACTACACACAAGGCGGGATGGACATGAACGAGCCCAGGGAAGCCACTTCCTAGCCTCTGGCTGAGCACCTGGTTTATTTATGGGGTCTCCCAGGGAGCCCCATTTCCCAGCTCTGTTTGCAGGGAGCTCCTTGGGTGGTCAGCAGAGTGATGCAAGCCCAAGAAGACTGTTTGAATTGTACTCTGGCCACACATAGTCCCCTCCCTTAACATCTCTGTGATGTTGGGCAAGTCACTTCACCTAAGTATCGACTTCTCTGCTGAAAAATGTGGAAAGTAATCTTCCTTCTTTCTTCCTTTTCTCCCTCCCTGCCTTTTCCTTCCTCCCTCCCTTCCATGGATATCAGGAATATTCAGTAAAAAATTATATGCAAAAGACCCTGAAGTGTCCAAAGCCCTAAACAATTTTATATGAAGTTGTGTTGGCTAAGCCAGTGCTACTACCATCCCCAAGGTTCCCAGAGGGATCCCACCCTCTTGAGAGGATAACAAACTGCCTTGAGCAACATGTGCAGGTCACGTGCAGGAAAGTGGCAGTTGGCATTACGGAAATACTGGGCTTTGGTATTAATGAGCATCAATAATATATTTTTAATAAATCATTAGTAGTAAGTATCAGTAAAAAGTATCTGCTTCAGCTCAGGATCAGGAAGATCCCTCAAGACTGGAGTCTCATAGTTACAATTACAATCATTATCATAACCATAATGGCAGCCGACACTTTTTGAGCACTTTACTCACTGTCAGGCCTGGTCCTAGGACCTGGTCTGTCGGGACTCAGGCAGGGCACATGGTGGTGAGGGGGGAAGCTGAATGTGAAATTGTGAGCAGCTTCTGTTCTTAGGGAAGACAGGGAGTGGGTGCCACGTCTTTCTCGCTCACTACTCTATCCCCAGCACCTGGTATAGAACTTGACACATTGTAGTCACTCGAAAAATATTTGCTAAAGGAATACAGGAGGGCCCAGCCAGGCCATCCATAGGTAAGAAACATGGATATCTTGGTGTCTGGGAGCATACCTGGGCTTGAGGTTAGTGGGTCTAATTCAGTTCTGTATCCATGACCCTTCGTTTCCCAACAATTCTTCACCTCCATAAAAAAGACTCACATTGCGGGTCACATTGGGCTTGCCCTAGAACTTGGATGATCCTTGGCATCATCCAATCCCATAATCTGTGATGTGCACACACACAGACGTCTCACACCTCCAAAGTAGGAGCTGGGCCTTTTCAACGGGGCCAAGGCCCCTCCCTGCACTGGGTGTCCTCACCCAGCATCCAAAGGGCTCAGGAGAGCACTGCCTCCTGCCTGGGCCCCCTCAGCTAAGATCTGATTTTCTCATCATCTGGATAGTCTCAGCAACTCGCAGCAAAAGGATGAACCAAGCTGACCTTTCTGGAGGTTTGTTTAAAGCAGAACAATGTTTGTCTTGTCCAAACACTATGAATTACTCCAGAGAATCCTGCCCAGTTTTACAATCCACAGCTACAAACGGCTTACATAAATAGGGACTCGTCCCCTCTCCTGCCCCCCTCTCTATTCCTAGCGGCTTCTCCCCCTGCCCACTTTTCTTCTCTCCTCCAAGCCCCAGCAGGCTGAAGGGGCAGGTCCTGGGAATTCTGGCTACATCTCGCACCTGGGTTATTGCTGGCACTGGTCCCCCTATGGCTGGCTGCTCTGTCCCTGGCATGGGCAGGTTTGCCTTGCTAAGGGGGGGCCTCTGGGCACGTGTGTGCTGTCTGTGTGAGGCCTGCAGTGTGCAGTGTTAGGTCCAGCTGTGAAAGCATGTTGGTACGAGGAGGCCCCTGGGTTTAGGGGCTCGATGTTGAGTCAGCCTGTAGTGCACTTGAGCCTTTCCTCATCTGGCTGGATGCTCAGTTCGCCCCCACCACGACCTCATTGGCTACACATTCCAGGGGATGCTGAGGTATCTCCTAGAAGTAGACCTCACCCACTACTGCCTCCAGCCCAGGGAGGACACAGAAAAGACTGTTCTGCTGGTCAGATGTGACCCACAGAGAGTAAGCAGGGCCCACGGCCCTGGGAGAGAAGCAGCTGCTGGGGAAAGAGCCCAGTTTGGGCTGCATTTCCCTACATAGGTCGCTACATCACCTGCATCAATATGCTTTGGAAAGCTTGTTTAAAACGCAGCCTTCTGGGCCCCTTTCCAGACCTAGGGAAGCTCTGAGGGGCAGCGGGAACAATGCTCAGGGTCTGGGATTCACTGCTCTGCCATGAAATACACTCTGGTTCATGCCCTCTACCTAGCCGGGTGACAACAGCAAGTCGCTTCAGGTCTCAGCATCTCCACCTGTCTAAGGGCTCTAGAATCTTTGAAAGGCTGCTTTCAGCTCTTAGAAAGCGTGATTTCAAGAAGAGCTGGATACCAGAATCCAGAAGTCGCAAGGGGTGGGTGGAGGCATCCCAAGAGAAAATTTAGGGAGTCACTAAAGCTCCAAGGAGAGGTGTTGGTGAGGACTTGGAGAGATGCCAGGGGAGTGTGAAGCAGGACCGGGCGTTGGGTATGGGACTGGTGTGTGGGATCCTTCTACTGAGGGACCCAGCACTTGGGGCCAAATGTGATCTCCTTTTATCCTTGTTTTGCAAATGAGGAAAAAGATTCAGAGGAAAGAGTGACTTCCACTCAGAAGTTGATGACTGGTGTGGGGTTCAATCTCCCCTTCACACCTGAGACACTCACCTGGCCATTCCAGAAATTCCCTCTCCTCCCAGCTGTGTCCCTTGCCATTCCTGCCTCTCAGTCGGGCCAAGGTTTAGCCATAGAGCCACAGCTTGTTCTCTTCCTCCAACTGGAGGGTTCCACTGGGCAGAAGGGCCCAGGGTCAAATTGTTCCGTGAGATGGACACACTGGGAGTCCAGACGGCACCAACATCAAGCCCCAGGAGTTTCAGCAGGCTAGAGCCAGGCCAGCCCTGCCCACGCGGAGGCTCCACAGCCCGGCGGGGGGTGCTGTCGGGCGCGGTCCACAGGGTTAGGGCTGCGGCGGGAGCGCACGATCCCGCTCCACCCGTGGGCTGGGGGCGCAGCCACAGAAAGGCCCTAGCATTCAGACTCTGGGCTGTTTGCGCTCGGGACGACACCGGGTCAAGATGGGATCAGAGGATAAAGCCGCAGTCACCCGCTCAGCAGGTGCCCCCGGGGGCACCCTAGGGTCCGGCAGGGGTGAGGATCAGGTGGCTGCCGAATGCACGGTGTCAGCTTCCAGGCCCTGAGGGCGAAGGAGCTGATAATACAAGGAACCCAGAATAAAAAGTCTGGTGCAGGTCGGGACTGCAGCAGGCAGGCTCTTTCCCCACCATCTATGCCTGTGCATTGAACTCCATTCACAGTTCGGGAGACCCAGAAGCTTGCTGTGTCACCTAGGGCACCCTACGGACCGTCTGGGCCGCGGGTCCTCCTCTTTTGCCAACCGCGGGGTTTCGGACGGATGCTGCTAGGGCTCCAGCTCCAAGTTCTGCGCCTTGAATTGGAGGCGCCTCCTTCTAGTTTAGCGTTTGGTTTTCTAATCAATCCCTTTGTCCCCCGAGGCCTTAACCTGAGCCCCCAGTTTCCCCGTTTCCCTCGGCCCCCGCCTGGGTCCCGCTGTCGCCCGACTTTCCCGTCGAAGGCACTCGAGTGAGTGATTCCCGGGAGCGGAGGCCGAGGCCGGCGGGTCCGCGGCGCGGGCCGGGCTGTATGGAAATGGCCAGAGGAGCCGGCGGGCGCGGCGGCGATTTATTCTGGGAGTGACAGCCCCTTTGAGCGCTCGGCGAATGGCATTTTCTGTCTGTGAAAGCCTTTCTTCCCACCTCTGTTCAGATTAGCCCGGGGGATGAATGCGCCCATTATCCAGCCCGCTGACCATTCTGAAACGCCAAATTAATTACTAAGCACTGAATCGGGCGCCGGGGCCGGGGCACTGGGAGGTGTGAAAATAGCGAGCGGCTGGAGATGGGGAAGGCGAGGGGCGCAGCGCCGAGGGGGCCGGGCGGGGTGGCCCGGGGCGCGGGTGCGGCGGGGCTGGGGCGGGCTTGGCCGGCCGCCGAGCGCGACCGCGGGGCGAACCGGCTGCAAGGGACCCGGGCAGGCAGGAAGGCGCAGAGCCCGGGTCGCGGCCCGGAGCAGGCTGGGGCTCGCCGGGACAGCGGCCAGAGCGCGCCGAGTGCGCAGGGTGCGGGGCCGGGGTTCCGGCGTACGCCCCGCGCCGCGCGCCGGAGTCTGTCTTCGATGCGCGGCCCGGGACGGCCGCCCCCAGACGGCCCCAGCCCGCGGCCTCCCCCGCCATCCCCGCGCAGGCTCTGCGCCGTTCCAGCTGCCCTCCGAGGCCTTCGAAAAACTTGGGCGCCGCCCTCCGACTGCAGCCCCAGCCAGAGGTTCTCCAGCGCGGGGCAGCCACGGGCCGCCCCCACCCGGCTGGGACTCGGGTTCCGCGGCTGGCACTTACCTCCCCGGGGCGCCGGGCGGCAGAGGGAGGCGAGCTCTCGGCGGCTCCCGCTCGAGTGCGCCGGGCGCGGAGGAGCGCGCGCCTTTAAGACTCTTCCCCGAGACTCCGCCAGGTGGTGTCGCGCCGGCCGGTCCTCGCGGCTGCTCGCCCCCGCGGCCACCCCGCTTCCCTGCCCACCGCGGGCGGGACCCCGGCCACTCGCTCCCCCCCGCGCCCTGCCGCGTCGGCCGCGGCGGAGTCGGGCCAGAAACGCGGGAGGACGGGATGGGTACAACTTGGGACACGCAGAGAGCCGAAAGAAAGCCGCCCATCCTGCACACTCTGGCTTCGCTTGGCCTGGGCGTTGGAGGAATCTTATTTTTTTGGCCGAGTGCTGGAGGTGGGGGTGAGGATGGGAGGGTTGAGAAGTCCGGCCCAAGGCCGTGCGATTAGGTTCCCACCGCCATCACCTCGGGACGAGCCTCAAGTCCCTGCTAACTGGTCCCCTCGCCCACGATGGCCCGCTGACACGCCTCCTCCAGTTGCCATTAAAGTGACTGAAGAGATAAAATAGGGAACTGCCGCGGCTTAACTCTGGGGACATGCGTCATTCGCACTCCTGAAACTTAGGAACATTGAAGAGGGCCCGCGGGAAGGCCGAAGGAACTCCACATTCAGCAGGCGAGAAGCAGGAGCCCGCCTGGGGAGCCGCAGGGCGACGCGCTCCCACCCCAACGCCACCGCTCTGTGCCTCCCCGCGCTCCGCGTGCGCGCGCCAGTCCGCAGCGGCCGGCACCTGGGAACCCCCTGCGGAGCTCGCTTAAACCGGGATTCCAGCTTCAGGCCATTATTAAAATTTCGCATCATGGGTCTTCTCTTTCAAGAACTGTTTTTTTGACATTTGTACTGAGATTTCAAACGGCATTAATAATTCAGTTTTTCTGTCTTCATTGTTTATTGCCGTTTCTCTTATGTAAATGTCTTCCTTGTTCCTGAGTTCCTTATTTGGATTAATTTCTCACCCCACTGAAATGCTGCTTTGAGTAACCCTTGCGGGAAGGGCCAACAGACGATAGACTTTTTGAGTCTCTGTATGTCTGGGAATGTCTCTGTTAACTTACAGGCATTAGTTAGATGTAGGATTCTAGGGTCATAACCCTTTATTTACTCTTACAACTCTGTAAAATAGGGATGTTGCTAGCGTTAAACAGGGAAATGAATGTAAAGTGCTTACTTCGCTCTGTGGCTAAGACATAGTACAGGATCCACGAATGTGACTATTTATGACTATCCTTTATTTAGTTATTGAGTGATTGTCTTCCAGGTTTTTTTTTTTTTGTTTGTTTGTTTGTTTTTGAGACAGAGTCTCACTCTCTTGCCTGGGGCGAGTGCCGTGGCGTCAGCTCACAGCAACCTCAAACTCCTGGGCTGAGCAATCCTACTGTCTCAGCCTCCCAAGTAGCTGGGACTACAGGCATGCGCCACCATGCCCGGCTAATTTTTCTATATATATTTTTAGCTGTCCAATTAATTTCTTTCTGTTTTTGGTAGAGACGGGGTCTCGCTCTTGCTCGGGCTGGTTTCGAACTCCTGAGCTCAAACGATCCACCTGCCTCAACTCTCAGAGTACTAGGATTACAAGTGTGAGCCACTGCGCCCGGCTCTGTCTTCCAGTTTTATAGGTAAAGAAATTTCTCCTAGGTTTAGAGAAGATCCTTTTTATCTTCTTTTCCATGTGGCTTTAGTTTTCTTAACTTTCTTAAAAGAAAGAAAAATGATAGGTTCTGTTACCGCCTCCTTTACTAATTGTTATCTCAGGTTAGTTCCTTATTCTCTCTTCACCTTCATCGCTTCTCCCAGAAAATGAACACATTGGACCACATGGTTGTTGTGCTCCCTACCAGCTCCAATAGGCTGGGAGTCTATTCATCTACTGTTAAAAAGCAATGGCCCCACCACAATGAAAAACCACAATGATTAGCACTGCTATAATAAAAAAGACAGGTAATAATAAGAATTGACAAGAATGTGGAGAAAATGGAGCCATCATACATTGTTGGTAGGAATGCAAACTGGTGCAGCCAATGGAAAACAGTCTGGTAGCTCCTCAAAAGGTTAAACAGAGGTTAAACCACATGATCTAGCAATTCGATTCCTAGAAATATACCCAAGAGAGATGAAAACATCTGTCCACGCAAAAACTTGTACACAAATGTTCATAACAGCCCCAAACTGGAAACAACCCAAATGTCCATCGACTCATGATTAAATAAATAAAATATGGTATATCCATTCAATGGACTATTATTCAACCCTTAAGAGGAATAAAGTACTGATACATGCTACGAAGTGGATGAAACTTGAAAACATTATGCTGAGTGAGAGAAGGCAGTCACAGAAGACCATATATTGTATGGTTCCATTTATAATGAAGTGTCTAGAGTAGACAAATCCATAGAGACAGAAAGTATATTAGTGGTTGCCGGGGGCTGGAGATAGGAGTTAGGGGGTAATGGGGAGTGAATGCTAATGGGAACAGGGTTTTCTTTCAGGGTGGTACAAGTTGATTATGGTGATGGTTGCCCAGCTCTGTGAAAACTATTGAATTATACACTTTAAATGGATAAATTATATGGTATATGAATTATATCTCAATATGGATGTCACGTAAAAAATATTTGTTGAGCACTCAATAGGTATCAGGTCCTGGGGTCAGTGCGGTGACACAGAACTGAGCAAGGAGATGTGGGCTTTGCCTTCATGAAGCTTACAAAATAATTGGGGATTTAGCCAGGGCTGTGATCTGCCAAAAGAATGAAACACCCTCCTCACATTTATGCACAGATTTCGATGGCCCATACAATGGCAAGACTTTTCTAGATCTTGCCATGTCCCAATTCCTAGATATTAACTTCCCATTCTTCTCTCTGTCTTTGTAATCCTCCTGCCCTGAAAGACATGGCTGGACACAGCCCTGCATACTGGGCACGGTACAGTCTTTGAATCTCAGAACAGTGTCTCCCAAGAGAGCAGCTACCTGCAAGCCCATAGCAGAGTGATTATGAGCAGCAATAGTAGCTCAGACCACCAGGCTGCAAATCCCAGCCCAGCCTCCCACTAGCTACTTGATCACAGTCAAGCCACTTACCTTCTCTGTACCTCAGTTTCCTCTTGTGTAAAGTGGGGATAACAGTGGCTAAGTCATAAGGGTTTTGTGAGTATTAAATGAGTTAGGATATGTGATATTATACATGTTAGCACATTTATATGTTAACATAAAGTGATGGCACGTGGTAGGCACCCTGCAAGTGTGTTAGCTGGTATTATTCATGTTATTGCTACCCATCTGCAAACGAAGGTGCTTCAACCCATCTCACAGTTTTGCTACCTTCCCAGACTCCACTAGGTGGCATAGGCGTACCACTTCGAGCCACGGAAACATCCCCTGGGTGGATTGCACAGTAGACGCTGGTCTTTGATGATGCAAATAGTTTGCTAGTGCTGCGGTTGTGGTTCCATCTGTGAGTTATATATAACAATATCACCTATAATGCAGAAAATTTCTCTAATCAGTGCCATTCAGTGGAAAAAGTTTTCTTCATTCCAGGGAATCCAGTGCATGTCTACCAAGAAAGGGTGTGGTCTGGGTAAAATATTAGCTCCATGCCGGCTCATGTCCTGCCATCCTGCCAAGGCCATGAAGCATGTGTCTGAGTTTTCCCACAGCACTATCCTCCTTTTTATAGCAAATATTCTGTAACCACCAACCCCCGCATCATGTAACCTTCCAACGTCCAGAATTTCCTCCCCTATATCAACCTAATTCCTTACTAGCAATATAAAGAAGAAAAAGTCATGTGTAGTAATGGTAAAATAAGATGCATTCCAATATGTAAATTCTTGGGCACAGCTACATTAGAGGACATAATGAAGGCGTCAAATGCATGCATCCGTGTACAGAATTAGTGAGAAGACACAGGAACAAATGGGGTCTGATGGAGGTGTGTTTGCTCTGGTGATTCAAACACCTTAAGTGGCATTCCCCTGGGTGACATGATTTTCCAAAGTGGTCGACAGTTCTTGGTTAAGTTGCCTTCCTGGAAATGTTAGTGTATGTTAAAATTGTGAAAACCAAGCCAAACCTAACCTTTGTGTTCATAGACAAAATAAAGTTAGGCTCTGGGAACAGATGATTTTTTTGTCTACATGAATGTCCAGTGGGACGTTTAAAAGTTGTAGGGACCACTCTTTGTTGTGAATAGTTGTGCCTTACATGCTGGTGCCTGACTACCAAATAGTGACCCCCAATCACTGTGGCAGCCAAAACCACTTCCCCGCAGAGTTCCACATGAACAATAGAATCTCCCTTGAGATGTACCAGTTCAGGGTTGAAATTGCTTTGGACACTTGTACCAAAGCTGGCACTTGGTCTGTTCACAGCTTAGCTTGTAAAAGGGATTTGATTTTTTCTAGCTCATACAAATCCACTTGCTAGGACTTACAGGGGTTCCACGTAGAGGGAAGCTGTGGGAGGGGCCTTCTCCTCTATCCATGTCTCCATCTCCCTTTATGTTGGCTGTTTGTCCACAAAAGGGAGACCTGAGGGAGACCTGACTGGCCTCACCTGCCAGTCTCAGGTACAACCCAGTGATCCTTTTGAGGCTTTTCCTGAAACCCAACTGGGAAGTAAATCAGCACAGACATAATCCTGATTTTAGCTACAGGGGCCAGGGCCTCTGACCAAACCCCTGTCTTAGGAGAAGTTCCTACTGTACATTTGCTTGGCGTGTCAATCTCAAGCTGCTCTTGCTCTGCTTTCTCAGGGACGGGGCTGGTGAGACCACAGCTCCTTGGGACGGAGCTCCACGGCATGTACAGGCTTGCTCGCTGGGCTCCATTAATTATGCTCACCTCCACCTGCTACAGGGCTTTTCCGGTCTGTACATCTGGCCCTTCCTTTCTCTTGGCAGTTCTGGCACCTCCCTGCCCTGCTCAGCTTTCGGCTTGTTTGTCTGGAGAGGCAGGTATGACATGACCCAATCCCCTCGCTGGAATTCCTGGAATTCAGCGGGTTTTGCAAACCAAGACTAGAGTCCCTCCTGAGCAGGGCAGCTGCATCTTGCTGTACACATTCCATCACTTCTGCCAATCGATGTCTCCGGGCCAGCTGGTCATCTACGACACGGATTTTGATGCCTCGAGAATTTCCTCCCAGATTCTCTGGTTTAAAAATGGGCAGCTGAAGAGTCTTCTGATGAAGAGCTGAAGAAGTCCAGCATCACAAGAAAGGGTCGGAAGCCTGTGACTGTGTATTTGTGCCATTAGACAACAGTCCGCATGGTTTCTCACCCAGGCATCCAGGCACCTGCAACTGGAAGCCTATGCGGTTTATCTAGGGCACAGACACTTACTGGCCACCTTTGGTATGCCGGGCACTGTGGGCACAGAGGGGACTGGGCAGACACAGTCCCTGTTCTCACAGGGCTTACAGCCTAGTGGGAAAGACAGACATTGAATAAACAATAGCACGCATTGCCGTGTGATTGCAGCCTAGGTGGCCGTTGCAAAGAAGTACAGCAGTCACGTGAGAGTATGACAAAGGCTGGGTGGTCAGGGCGCTGGGACTCAGGGCGTCACTCAGAAAGTGACACTGAAGTTGAAACCTGAGGGATGAGAAGGTGTTAGCCAGGTGAAGAGAGTCAGAAAGAGCCTTCGGTGAGCCTTCAGCAGAGGGGGTGTGGGGGTGGGAACTGCACAAGTCATGGCTCTAAGCCGGAAGGCAGCTTGGTGTGATCCAGAAATCCTAATAATGATTGACATTTATTGATCACTCACTATGTGCCCAGCCTGTTCCAAGAGCTTAATTTACAGGTCTGATTCTTTTAATGGCCCCTACGCTATGAAATAAGGAACTATCATCTTTATTTTACAAATGAGGAAACTGAGGCGCAGAGAGGTTAAGTAATTGTCCCAAAGTCCCACAGCATCAAAATCACAGAGGCAGCATTTGGACCCAGGTAATAGTCTGGCTCCAGAGTGTATCCCTAACCTCTATGTCAGAGTCCCCCATGAAGATAAAAAGTCATGGTGCCATAGGAGCAGTACGTATGTTGGACACGTAAAAAGAGACTGACAAAACCACATTCGTCATGGAAGAGTGTATGAACTGTATTGTCTTATTTCCTGTATTCTTGATGCTCTGGGACTTGGGGCCTTGTGATCCTGGAGGGACTGCCCCTTCCAGGGTTAGCCAGTCCCTAGAGATAGCAAATGACTCCCCTGTGAGTGCACCTTTGATGCGCAAACCAACCAATCCAGAGCCGCTACCCAAGCTCTCACAAAGGGAGCCACTATCTAACCTCTTGTCCTCAACACCCCAGGGCCAGGTATCAGACAACTAGAGACGTCTCCATACCGCAGAGCCTGCAAAAGGCAAAAATCATTCAAACTCCCCAATCCTAAACCTGCTTACCCTGCCTCGCCTGGCCTTTCCCTTGGAAACCATAATCAAGGCCCCGCCACACCCTCCTCTTGCTCCTGCCCACCCACCCTGGGGCTTCCCGGGTACAGCAGGCCCCCTCCTCCCCTTGGGAACTGGGAGTAACAAACTCTCTTTTCAATGGCAGTTGGCTCCTGATCTGTGGCCCCCACCACACCCGAATAATAGTAAAACCTATATTTTAAAACAAAAGGACCCTGGATGTTTAGCTGAGGCTCGGGGAGGGGAAGCCCAGGTCCCCCGGCTCCCGCTCCGATGCTTGTTCAACTGCTCTTCCCCGGAAGGTCACCCCGAGTTTGGGGTGAAAAGGAATAAACTCTTAAGAAAGGGGAAAAGAGTCTGATTTCCCAGACAAAAACAGTCAGCGGCATGCAGGGAGGGAGAAAGCAGAGCGGTGTTTGAGTAGGCGGAGGCAAGGAGGGAAAGACTAGCGGGAGTACTTAATTCATTTTATTGAATTCACGCCAATTGTTAATAACGGCAGAGTCTCATTTAGTACTTACTCTGAGCTGCGCACTCTTCAACGTGCTTTCTGTGCAGGACGTCACTTCCTCCATACAACAACCTTATAAAGTCAGTGCTATTATCATCTCCACTTTGGAGATGAGGAAACTGAGGCAGGGAGGTTAAATAATTTGCCTAAAGTCACGTTAAGCAGGGGGCAGGCCCGGGCTTTCAGACTCAGGTTGTCTGGAGTCTGCTCTGTTCCCCGCTCGGTTATCACGCCGCCTCTCAAGTGGCTTTATAGCTGACTCACTTACCCGTGGGAACAGGAGGTGGGGACAGCGGACCTTCCTCTGCTTTGCATACGGAGGTGGCACAGCGCAGCATCAGATGCCCCCCAGCTACAGAAGGAAGCATAGCAGGGCCTGAGCAGTCAGGTGGGAACCAGAGCCAGTGGTGTTCCTGGCGGTTCTTGCTGGCCCAGCCGGCCTGGAGTTGGGACTGCAGTTACAGCCGAGGGCCTAGACCCGGCCCGGTGGTACCCACAGAGTAGGCACACCCCGCTCAGTGCCGGTGGGCGGACGACCCACTCCAGGAGGCCTCTGAGTGAGTTACAGACCGTTACACCAAGAGTTGTACCTCCACGGTCAACAGGGGTGTGCAGGTGAGGGTTTGGAGCCGGCTGGGAGAGCTGAGGCCCACCAGGCAAAAGGGCAGGCGAGGGTCACAGGGGGTTCGCTCTCCCTCAGCTGGAGGAGCAAACTGTTCCTGCAATACCAGCACCCCCTAGTGGGAGGCTTCTTAACCTGGAGTCCCTGCAATTCAAGAAGAAAAATCTACATCTAAATTTTCACTCACCTTCTACTGATATTTAGCTTTTCTTTGAATAATGAATGTAGGTGACCAATCACAGTAGTGTCAACAAATAGTACCTGTGATTTTGCTGCCAATAAATTAACAGGTATTTCTACATCGCATTACAGTAGTTGGCGATAACGCGAAATATCATTTACATCTATTGCTACCTGGAAATCACGCTGGTTATTAGATCTGCCACCACATTATGTTATTTAATGCATTAATAAAGAAGTTTAATACATATATCACTAGATTTCCAATTTGTTTTTATTTATATTAATGCTGTAATTCAGTATAATTGGTTTCCTTTGTAGTCCTGTGTATTTCCTTTTACACATTTAAAACGGGGTGCATAGGCTTCATTGGGCTGTGAAAGGGTCTGTGAAAGGGGTCCACAGCATAAAAACGGTTAAGGACCCTGCTTTAGAAAGAGCTAGTTTAGTCAGATCTTCTGGTGCCGCCAAGGCGGGGATGCAGGTGTGGGATTCGGGACAGGCAGGGTTGAGGAGAGTGGGGTGTGTGACAACTACAGTGTTTTGCCCTAGACTGATGTACCATTGACAGAGTGGTTTGAATTGAGACATTAATATTTGGAACCCCCAATCCTGCTGGTCCTAAAGGACAAGGGCGGCAGTGAGGCTTCTTCTAAGGGTCAACAAATGCCGGCGATGGGTTGGTCTTTTGAAAAAAATGGTAAGATAATAATATGGTGAGGCAAAGTTGAATCTAACAGGACTAGGCGTTATCACCTAAAGGAGGGAAAAGGGCTTCTAGGTCATAGAGGTGCATAACATTGCTGCCCATGCTGATAATAAAGCGAAACGAATTGCATTTATTGTGCAATACAACATACATTCAGAAAAGGGCATACAGCATGCGTGGATAGGTTAAAAAATGATTATACAATGTGTGACTACCATCGAGAAATAAAATATTATCTCCTCCCCCATAAGTCTACCATGGGCTTCTCCCTGACCATAAGCCTTCCTCTTTCCCAGACGTAGCCGCTACTCCAACTTTTGTGGTTTTAGTTTGATGATTACTAATGAGATTGTACATCCTTTTTATATGTTTATCGGCTATGTATTTGTTTTCCCATGAAATGCAAATCTATGCCTTTTGTCCATTTTATACTTAGATGTTTTCTTTAACTTATCGATTTATTTGTATCTTATGTGTTCTGGACGTTCAATGTCGGTTATATATGTTGGAAATATATTCTCCAAGTTTGAGGCTTGTCTTCTCCCTTTTTCAATTAATAGAAAATTTAATTAATAAGAATTATTTTAAGATGGTTTAAATCATTTTTTGTTCGTAAGGCTAGTCAAATGAAGCAGCAGGAGTGGAGAAGGAACAAAGACATCCGTAACCGGTTGCGATCAATGAGTTGTAAACACTATGCGCTTAGACCAGCCAGTTTAAACAACGTAATCTTCTTTTATGACGAAGACTTTTGTGTCTTATTCAAGAAATCCTAAATCCTTCTTTAATTCATAGTCATATTCTCCTACATTTTAAAGTTTTGTTTTTTACATTTAAGTGTTTAATCCATCTGAGGAACTTCTGCTTTCAAGTAGACTATACTAAGCAGTGGCAAGTTTCTGTTGTAACAATTAGACACAAATGAATAAATGACAATAATCATATTTTTAAACACATCAAAGATCTGGGAAAGCAAAGAGCTTCAGATTAAAATTTCAGAAAAGGAAGAATGCTTCCTAGGTGAGTCAAGATTGACAGCCTCTTTGGTCTGAAGGACATTTCGTGAATCTAAGCACAGAGTAAGGATCAGAGTTGCCGTAGGGAGAAGCTTCTAATAGGTAGAGAAAAATGAGCTGTTAATGGCTGCATGGGCTGGTACGATGGACTGGAATCTGGAGGATCCCCAAGCTGAAGTCTGCTTTTCCCCATGAGTCACATGCTGAGTGCTGGGGTGGCATGGAGGCTGGGGAGCTGGGTTGGAAAGGGAGCATGAAATTGCCTGCAATCTTGTAGTGCTTAGAAGTGAAACTCCTGCTGGAGGGCGGGGCATGCAACAAACACGCAATAGACCTCGCCATGAAGACATTTGAAAGCAGAGGTGGGCTGAGCGTAACTAAAACAGTGACCCATCCCAGAACTAGCTCACTCCTGATTGGACTGAGGTGATCACCCCCTCAATCTATGTGCCTCACAGAGGAAAGGACAAACCCTCACTGGGAAAAAATAGTACTGACTTCAGTCAGTTTCCATGGTTCTTTCATAAACATTGTCTGGCATATAATAAAAAATAATGTGACACGCATACAGGCAGGAAAATGTGACCAATAATCAAGAGGAAAAAAAAGACAACAGTAGCAGACTTGCAGGTGATCCAGGTGTTGGAGTAAACAGACAAGGACTTTAAAATGAATATTATAAGTATGTTAAATAAAACAGAGAAAAAGACAGATAAAATGGATGAAGAGATGGAAGATTTTAATGGAGAACTGGATCTGAAAAAGAATCAAGTGTATGTTCTAGAACTAGAAGTTATATCTATATGAAACTAAAAACTCATGGATTTAACAGCAGAATATAGGACTGATAAAAACAGATCAACAGAAAATATGCAAACTGTGGCACAGAAGAGAAAAAGATCAGAAAAGAAGTAAAACAGTCTTTATTCTCAGATTGTCTACGTAGAAATCTCAAAGAATCTACAAAAAGCTACTGGCACTAATAAGCGTGTTAAGCAATGTTTCAGGATACGAGGTCAATGTGCAAAAAAAAAAAATTGTATCTCTATAGACTAGCAATAAATAATTGCAAATGGAAATTAAAAACAATACCTTTTACAAAGGTATCAAAAAGTATGAAATACCTAGCAATAAGTATGATAAAAATATTAAAGACCTATATACTGAAAACTGTGAAACATTGCTAAGAGAAATTAAAGAAGATCTAAATAAATGGAGAGATATACTATGTTCATGGATCATAAGTGTCAATACTTGTAAGATATTAATTCTGGTCAAATTGACCTATAGATTCAATTGAAATCTCAGAAGCATTATTTTTGGTAGAAATTGACAAGTTGATTCTAAAATTTTCATGAAAATGCAAAAGATATAGAATAGCCAAACAGCTTCAAAAAACAAGAACAAAGTTGTTGGATTTACATTACCTGATTTCAAGACTTATTGTAAGTACAGTAATCAATACAGAGTGGTATTGGTATGAAGATATACAAATAGATCAATGAAGCAGAATAGAGAGTCAAGAAATAGACCCACACATAAAAGGTCAACTGATTTTTGACAAAGAGGCAATTGTGCTGGAACAATTTATATCCATATGTAAAAGAAACAAAAAACAACAACAAAACAGAACTTGGATCCATACCTCACAAAAATAAACTCAAGTGGATCATAGAACTAAATTTAAAACCTAAAAGTATAAAACTTCTAGAAGGTTAAAAATCTTTGTGATCTTAGGTTAAGCAAAGATTTCTTAGATACGACACGAAAAGCACAATCTTATAAAATAACAAATTAATAAATTGGACTTCTTTAAAATAAAAAATTTCTGTTTTGAAAGAGAGACACTAATAGGAGAATAAAAATTTATAAATGGGAGAACATAATCACATATCTGGTAAAGGAATTGTATGTAGAATCTATTTAAAAAAAAACTCTCAAAGCTCAATAATATGAAAAGAAACACATGCTCCCACATTGGAAAAATATATGAACAGACATTTCACCAAAGAAGATATACCAGATGGCAAATAAGTACATGAACAGATATTCAAAACCGTTAGTCATTGGGGAAACGCAAAGTAAATCTACATTAGAAACCACTACACACACATTAAAATGGATAAAAAATCTTTTTAAAAAGACAATACCAAATGCTAGCAAGGATGTGGAACAATTGGAATTCATACCTATTGGTGGGAATGTAAAAAAATAATATAATCAATTTGGAAAACAGTTTGGCAGTTTCTTAAAATGTTAAACATACTTCTACCGTATTACCAGCCATTTTACTTCTAGGTGTTTGCCCAAAAGAGATGGATGTATGTGTCCATGCACAGACTTGTACATCAATATTCTCAGCAGATTTATTTGTAATAGCCAAAACCCAGAAAAAACCTAAATGTCCATCAAAGGTAAATGGATAAATTATGGTAAATCTGTATAATAGAATATTATTTAGTAATAAAAAGGGAAAGAATTTTGACACATTCAAGAGCACAGATGAATCTCAAAACAATCATGATGAGTAAAAGAATCCAGACAAAAGAGAGGACATACTATATGATTCCATTTATTTAAAATTCTAGAAAATAAAAGCTAATCTATAGTAACAGAAAGCAGATCAGTTGCCTAGAGGCAGGGGATGGATGAAAGGAAGGAACTAAGAAGGGCCAAAAGGGAACTTTGGGGAGTGATGGATATATTCATTATTCTGACTGTGGTGATATATTTTCATGGGTCTATACATATGGCAAAACTTCTCAAATTATGCTGTTTATATATGTGCACTTTATTGTATATAAATTACAGCTCAATACAGTTGTAACAATTTTTTTTTAAGCCTACAAAGAAAACTCTGGGCCCAGATGGCATTACTGATAAATTCTTTCAAACATTTAAGAAAGGAATAACACTTATTTCATATAAACTCTTTTACAGTACAGAGGAAGAGAAAATACTTTCTAACTCTTTTCCTGAGGCCAATATACCCTGATACTAGAACCTGACAAAGACATTACAAGAAGAGAGAATTATAGGACAATTTCTGTCATGAATATTGATGCAAAATTTCCAAACAGAATATTAGCAAATTAAACCCAGCAATATATAATTAAGATAATTCATTGTGACATAATGGAGTGTTTTCCAGGATTGAAAAATTGGTTTAATATTAAAATATAAATCAATGTAATTCACCATGTTAACGACATTAAAGGATAAAAAAATACGATCATTTCAATAGATGCAGATAAAATTCAGCACCTGTTCAGAATAAAACTCTCAGCAAACTAGAAAATTTCCTTAATCTGGTAAAGTATAATCCATATGACATTAATTTTGTGTTATGTGTAAGGTAGGAAGGATTCTATTTTATTTTTTACATGGATAATCAATTGTGCTGGCATCATATACTGAACGGGGTTCCCCTTTCCCCACTGATCAGTAATGCCATCTCTGTTATAAATCACGCTTCCGCATATGTGTAGATCTGTTTCCATTGACTTATTTGTCTGTACCTGCACCAAAACCACAGTCACAGCTTTATAATAAATTTCGATCTCTTGTAAGAAAAGACCCCACCACCACCGCTGCCCACCCATTTATTCTTCTTCCTAAGGAGTGTCTTGGATATTCTTAGTCCTTTGCTCTTCCACATACAGTTTTGAAACACCTTAGCAAGTTCCATTTACAACTCTGTTGGGATTTCTTCTTGAGATTGCATCAGATTTGGCGAGCCCTCATTCTCATTCTTTCCTGTGAGACATGTTTTTCTTTAGTTCTTTGAACATATTTATAAAGGCAGATTTAAAGCCTTTTTTTTTTTTTTTTTAACAGACAGGGTCTTGTTCTGCCGTCCAACCTGGATTGCAGTGGAGCAATCACAGCTCACTGCAGCCTTGAACTCCTGGGCTCAAGTGATCCTCCTGCCTCAGCCTCCTGCATAGATGGGACTACAGGCATGTGTCACCAAACCCCACTAATTTTCTTATTTTTTTGTAGAGATAGGGTCTTACTATGTTGCCCAGGTTGGCCTTGAACTCCTGACCTTAAGTGATCCTCTGCCTCAAGCTTCCCAAAGTGCTGGGGTTACAGGTATGAGCCACTGCACCTAGCCCAGATTTAGTCTTCTTCTAGTAAGTCCAATATCTGGGCTTCCTCAGGGACAATTTCTATTTACTGTTCTATTTCCTATGTGTATGAGACATACTGTTTCTTTGAGTGTTTCATAATCTGTAATCGAAAACAGGACAGTTTAGATCTGGCAGTCAGATTCACACTCCCTTCCTAGCATTTGCTGTTGTTACTGTTTGCTGTTATTGTTGTTGCTGCTGCTGCTACTGTTTGTTTGTTTAGCGACTCTCCTGAACTAATTCTATGGAGTCTGTATTATTTGTTGTGTGTGACCAAGGAAGTTTCTGTGCCTTTAGTTTAGCAGTCAGCTAATGATTAGGTAGAACTTTCCTTAAATGCCTTAAACCAATAGACCTCCCACCCTTTGCCAGGGGACCGTGTGTGTGTGTTCGGGAACACCCTCATGCCCTAGTAGTTCACAACTCTGCCTTAACTTTCACTTCTGCTGGAGCAAAGCCTCAAGGTTAGCCACGGGTAAAAGATTAGGGCCTGGTCAGGTCTTTCCTGGGGCGTGCACACAGCCCTGCACATGTGCATGGCCTTCTAGGTCTCCAGGACGATGTCAGAGCTTTCCAAAGTCCCCCGTGGACAGCTCATTCCCCAGATTTTCCTTTGACGTTTTTTGCCAGCTTCTTTTCTGCCCCATGGGGTACCTCTGGGCAGGCAGCTGGGTTGTTAAACAATTGCTATTGATTGTTTTCAACGAATGCCCTGTGAGTAGGACTTTCCTCACAGAGCACCAACCAGCAACTAACAAAAGATGTATTTTAAAAAATTACAACAGCAACATAAACTATAAGAGTATCAAACATGTGCAAGACAATATACAGAATATCATAAAACTTCACTGAAAAACATTTAAGACAAATAAACGAGTCGGTTCAAATAAACACAAGATCCGTGAATGGGGCTCTTCCAGGGAGCTGCCAGCCCAGTCAAATAGTGACAGTTCTCTGGGGATGGGGCTTTTTGGGGTGCCCCAGACACACCTGCCTCCTCTAGTGGCTGCAAGTCTGCTGCTTTCCACGGCTACCATGATTCTGAGGATTTCAAATCAACCTCAGCGCTGGCGAGAGGGAGGTGGGAACGGGGGGAATTTAAAATGCCACAAAACTTGCCGTTCTCACCGACAGTCAGTGTTTTTCTTGAATAAACGCTCCCCAGATTGTCACAGCCTTTGGTTACTTTCCAGAGTTCGGAAAAAAAAAAGGCTGGTTTTGACTTTTTTTTTTTTTTTTGCCAGTGTTCTCATTGCTTTTAGGAGGAACAAGTATTTGGAGGTCTTCACTCTGCCACTTTGGAAGTGCTTCTCTAGGATTAGATCAGTTTGGAGAGAGTTAATATTTGATAATACTTTTAATCCATGAAAATGGAATATCTTGCCAATTATTTAGGTCTTAAATGTTTTACTGTGAAGTGTTATGATATTCTATATATTGGCTTGTGTGTGTTTTATATTTACTCTCATAGCTTATGTTGTTGTGATTTTTAAAAGTATGTCTTTTGTTAGTTGCTGGTATATAGCAACAGAATCTATTTTTGTACAATGATCCCGTAGCCAGACACATTTTTAACTTCTGTTCTTATTTCTAACAATTTCTCTGTGTCTTCTTTTTAGTTTTCCGAGTAGACAAGTATGTAATCTATGAATAGTGACCATTTTTGTCTTCTTTTACAACGCCTTTAAGTTGTATTGTTGTTGTTATCTTAACATTCTGGCTGGGATCTCTAATATGACGGGGAATAGAAGTGGTAACGTTGCATACTCTCGTCCTGTGACTGATTCTTTTTTTGAATCCGTATGTTTGTATTCCAAATTCATCGCTCGCGGAAACACCGCACAGCTCTTCACCTGCTTTTTCAAAAACAGCTTTATTGAAATAAAATTCACATCCCGGATAATTCACCCATTTAAAGTGTGCAATTCAGTGGTTTTTAGTATATTCAGAGTTGTGCAACCATCACCACAATCAGTGTCTTTATCACCTTATGGATTTGTCTGTTCCAAACGTTTCACACAAACGGAACCACACAATATGTGACTGCTTTATTTCACTTTGAACAAAGTTTTCAAAGTTCATCTGTGTTGTAGCTTGTGCCTGATTTTAAAGAGGATGCTTCCAATATCCTTGTTAAAATTATTTGTTTATTATAGGTATGGTAGATACTCTATTTAAGGTTAAGGAAGTTCTATTCCTAGTTTTCTAAGAGTTTTTTTTCTCCCCATAAACTGATAATTTTATTAAATGCATTCGCAGCATTCAGTCAGATAATTACACAATGTTTTCTTTCCCACTTTACACTGTTAATGTGATGAATGACACCATAGAATTTTCTACTGTCAAATTACCCTTGTATTCCTGGGATAAACCCAAGTGGTTATAATGTGTAATCATTTTTGGTTTACTAATATCTTTGCATCTAGGTTCACAAATAAGACTGGCCTATAATTTTCCTCTCTTCCCCTATCTTTATCTAGTTCGGACATTGAGGTTATGGTGCCTTTATAAAATGAGTTGGGACCAATTCCTTCTTCTTCAACTGTCTGAAAGAGTTTATACATGATTAGAATGATCTGTTTCTTGGAAGCTTGTTAGAGCTCACTTGTAAAATGGCCTAGGCCTGGGATTTTCTTTGTGAAAAAATTTTAAATTCAATTTCTTTAATTTTTTAATAACTTACATAGGCATTCTATTTCCTCTTAAGTTGGTTTTCTTATTTTTTCTAAGAAAAAAATCCCCATTTCAATTAAGTTTTAAAATGTATTAGCATAAAGTTGTTCACAGTATTAGATTATTATTTTCATAATCTCCACTGCATCTATAGTTATGTCTTCTTTTTCATCCCTAATATTATTTATTCGTGCTTTCTATTTCTTACCTATTTTGCCAGATATGTGTTTTGTGTTTGAAAATAACCATCTTTTGGCTTTATTAGTTCTCTCTGTTGAATATTTATTATTTTATTATTTTTGGCTCTTATTTTTAATATCTCTATTTTTGGGAGGTAGGTACTTATTCTATTGTCCTTTTCTAACATTTTATATTAGACATTTAGTTTATTAATTTTCTGCCTTCTTTTCTCAGATTAACATTTAAGAGGCTACAAGTTTCCTTTTATTAATATGTATAGGTTTTAGGGCATCCCACAGTTTTGATATGTAATATTTTCATTATCCCTCAATTTGAAGAATTAGTTAATTAACTAATTAGAGGCTGGATCTTGCTATGTTGCCTAGGCTGGAATGCAGTGGCTATTCACAGGCATGACCATAGCTCACTGCAGCCTCAAACTCCTGGGCTCAAGTGATCCTCTTGCCTCAGCCTCTGGTGTAGCTGAAGCCACTGTGTCTGGCTTCAGTTTTAGGTATTTAAAAAATGTTTTCCATTGTGATTCTTTTTTTCTTTTACCCAGGGGCTATTTAGAAGTGTCCAGTAATATGATAATTTGAAATCTTTTTGTTATGGCACTGTGGTCAGAGAATGTGCTCTGTGTGACATCAATTCTTTGAAATTTGTTAAGACTTGCTTTGTGGTCTTGCACATGACTTGTTTCAGTAATTGTTCCATGTGTGCTTGAGAAGAATATGATTTTTTTTCAAACATTGCGTGCAGGGTTCTATACATGATCATCAAATCCAGTTTAATTGTTTTTGATCAGGTCTATAACTTTACCACAATTTTCTTTTACACTTGATCTTAGCCAAATGGCAGAGAAGCAATACACGTTTTATCTTTTGAAGTGTTAATAATTCAGAGAGACTTGTCAAAATCTCAGACAGTGTTGGTGAATTTCTCAGTTTCTCCATGTAGTTCTATTAAGCATTGCTTTATATATTTTTCAGATTTTTAAAATTGTTTTGTGCAAGTTTAGATTTGTTTTATCTGTTGGTGAGTTAAACCTGTATCATTATATAATATCTCTACTTTTAATAATACTGGTCTATTTTAATCCGAAATTGACACAACTAATCACCTTCATTTTAGTTAGTATTTGCTTGGTATTTCTTTTTCCATCCTTTTACTTTCAGCCTTTTTGTGTCTTCATGCCTCAGATATACCTCTTAGAAACCAAAGTAATTCGGTTTTATATGTTTTATCCAATCTAACAATTTGACTGTTAAGGGGTCACTTTATTTCACTTACATTTGTTA
>RJWJ010027374.1:0-22254 GCA_004363605.1 Indri indri
GGAGCATGCAAGGGCCACTTTTGGTGGATCTCTACCCACACGGGTAATATTTTCCTGGTTCATGAGGGTGACTTTGTGAGACATGATTCCATCCCCTTGTCATATGGGTTTAGTTTCTGACTCCATATAGGAGTCATGCCCATGATGGTCCATCTCTGATCTTGCACCCTCATGGTAAGGTGAGGTGGCTTTTACCCTCATATATCCTAAGGGCTGCTATCTTGTTCTCTGCCTTAGGAATCCTCTTAAGAGTTGGTTTGTGGATATATACCTTCCTAGGTTCTTACCATAGCCTTGTGTTTTTAAATATATATTTTTTCTACCATTTACATGCATTTAGGTAAGGAAGAGAGGTTTTCAGTGCTTGCTCAATATTCCATCATAAACATAAGCCATGCTTGGTGTCTGTGTCACAGAGATTGACCATTCTCTTCCAGTCCTGGGATCAGCTGTGGTTTTGAAGGGTCTTAGTTGGCTCTTTACTTGCCAGACCAATATTTTCTCTTACACAAATTCCATCCATCTAACCCCCCAATAGCTCCTTATTTCTTCCTCTTCCCATCTAATTCGTCTGTGTGGCTTACAGTGTCCACCGTTATCTGCCTTGCTTCACGTATTCAACTTGTGCAACCTGGAGGCAATTTGAAAAAGTCACAACAATATCCTCGCCTCTCCCCAGACAACAAAAGTCTTAATGTCTTCTTCAAGCGTTGATTATTGCATTTCAGATATACTAACCCTGGCTAGCTATTCTTTGGTTTGATATGTTAAAAAAAGTGAAAAACTATAAATTAAACAACAGTTATTTTAAGTTTAATTGGCACAAAATACCATGTGGCCATCACACGACGTCAGTTTATGCACTTTCATCATGTCATCTACTAAACATATTGGCCCCACGTGGCCTTTAACCATGTTTGCCAACCCGAGTTAAATTCTTCTCCCTCTGCCTGCCTCCACTCTCCTAACCTTAATACCCTCATTCAAATGGGTCTTCAAGAGCTCTCCTCATGTGTTTTTGTCTTATTTTTTGGCTCTTTTTTTTAGCCAGAAATGAGGCACATTGGTTTACTGTCCTTTAAATACTCCGTCTAGCGGACTTGTCAGGGGAGCACTCCCCTCTTACACAGAGGGAAAGGGAGCAAACCTTGTCCTTTAGACCGTTCCTAAGCTTGGTAACCCACCTTAAAAAAACGAGAAGTCAAATTTGGCAGCTTGCCAGTCCTGCTCTTCTGTCACAAAACCCCCCATTCACTGAGAGCGGGACAGAATCTGCCCAACTTTGGGGCTGTTTCCTGATGTTGGGGCTACCCAGGCAATGACAGCTTCATTTCTTCTTCCTTTTTTCTGAAATTCATGATCAAAGGAGAATAGTGGTTTTTAGCAGATCCACTTTCTAAACCAGGTGGGTTCTAGAAGGATGTTTTTACAGAAAGGGTGCCAATTCTTCCAGATCATGTATTTAAAAACACAGAAGAGATAGAACATCTTAAAAGTAAATGTATAGTAGGTTCCAGACAGTAACTCCTTCCAGCTAGCTGAGCATTATAGAATAGACTTCTGGTTTAGTTTAAAACTTGTCATGTATTTCCTTGCCCAAGGACTGTCTGCTCAGCTCCCAAATAACGGTGAATCTCTCCTTGGTGTTTAAAATCATTCCTTCAGTGTTCTTTTCATTCATTGGAAAATGGATTCTTTTCCCTCCAGATTTTGAAGGTAAATGCCTGGTTGGGACAGTGATGTGGGGCCGTCAGTTGAGAGGCTGTATGAATTCCAGAGAAGAGCACAAGTTGGATTCAATCATATATTGATTTTCAGCTCAGTAAATTGTGGCTGCTTTGTAGCAAGAGTTACAGGTACGCTGTGCTTTTCAGAAAGGGATGTGATCAGCTTTTAAACAATAAAGAAGAGCACTGCTGGGCAGAGTGATTCGATTTAGATCTGCATGAAAGCCAGCGGTGAGCTTAAAATAAGCAAAGCAACATTAAAAGCCACTGCCACACCCAGCACCCCATGTCAACGATAAAGTAGATAGGGGAATTTAAGCCTTCCAAAGTGAATTTTAAAGAAATCGAATTCCTTTGAGGATAATAGACTAGATTTAGCTGAGATATCTCAGTGGCTACACATTTAGTCATCCCTTTTCCGGGCATGAAGGAAGAATTCAGTACCAAAAATGCCCTTTGATGAGCAGCCATGGACATGGTGGGCTGGGGGACTCCTTTTCTCCTAGAAGACACATTTGGGCACCTGCGCTGGGTCTTTGGGTCCAAGGGTGCAAAAGTTTTCTGATGGGGGCTCCCCCTCTCCCAACTCTGTGCCTTGCCTCACGTGTCTCTCTTAGCTACTCTTCTTCAGTCCCCTCTTTTGGGGTGTCCAGTGCGTATGTCTCAGCTAAAACCTCTCCCTTCTGAGCAGAGGAACTGAGCCCACACCCCTGAGATCTCTGTATGGTGATTTCTGTTGCTGGTGATGCTCCTGGGAGAACCCGACTCCTGCTCCCAGCCCTAGGTTTCTAGGGTCAGTTGTGTAGTTAGTGTTCCATTCATTGATGACGGAGAGCTCTAGACCTCCCATTATTTGCGGGCCTAAGACTGCCTGGGAATCATCATGCTGCAGTGCTCCTCTGGCCACTGGTTGGTCCGGCAGGGCATAGAGACAGAGAGCCACATGCTCATACTCCTAAAACAGGCCCAACCTTTGGAGTAGTTCCTCTCCTTTCCAAGCCCAGGAAGTTGCTATTTGTGTGTGCCTGGGTAAGATCTTGAGACTCTAATTTATGTCTTCTAAAACAATTTTTGCCTTTTCCTTTATCCCTTCTCCCTGTTCACACAGGCTTTGTGTTCATTGCCTCAAGGAAGGTGTAGGTCAGGGCAAAAGGCAGACGCTGTCAGCAAAACAATTCCCTTCTAGGTTTTTTTTAGGAAGCCTAATTCTTAAAGGGAGAGGGTGAATAAAAAGTCTCTTGTGAAAACACGATGGGAGAAGCTCCGCCCACCCCCAACCTCAACCCAGAACTTACTGTCTTAGGCTGGGGAAGGCGGGGGAAAGAGGTTGATGGAGCCCAGAATAGCAAGGAAGCTTCCCGCCACACCACCACCAGGCAGTGTGGTCTCTCTCAGGGAATCCATCTGTGTGGCACAGATGGGATCCCTGGCTGCTTTTAAGGAAGAGGCTCATATACTGAGCATGGAACACAGAGAGAGCTGCAAGTCACAAAGGGGCCACAGCGAAAGGGACGACAGACAGCTCGCTGGTAACTAGTGTATTCAGGTGAGGATCCCTCTCTTCGATATCTTTGCACAGGGTAAAACTTAGAAATGTGTCACA
This sequence comes from Indri indri, assembly GCA_004363605.1. NCBI lineage: Eukaryota > Metazoa > Chordata > Mammalia > Primates > Indriidae > Indri > Indri indri. The sequence goes on from RJWJ010027374.1 coordinate 3,331, forward strand.
ACCTATGGGAGTAGGAAATGTTAATGGTTCCAGGTACTGAGGCTTGCTTAGTGTTGGAGAGCCCTCGCCCTGTCTCATGTTCCTCCTGAGCGCATGGGAAGGCCACACTCCCAAGCTCCTTGCATTTAAGGCTGGGCATTGGCTAGTTCCAACCAATGACTGTGAGTGGAAGTGACATAGATCACTTCCATGCTAACGCAGGGGACAGGTCCTATGTGGCCCTGCAGCATCCTCCTGCTCTCACCTTGTTGAGACGACAGAGTCACATGACATAGCCTTACACACCCTGGGGTCCCTGAGTGACCGGGGAAAGCACAGCTCTCCAGCTGACTTGCACTGGGCATGTAGCATGAATGAGAAGTAAGCTAGTGTTGAGTTCTGTCACTGAGATTTCAGGATTAATTTGTTCCTTGCAGCAAGCCCCAACCCAATCTGACTAAGCTGTTGGAAAAGTTAGAAATGAAGTTAAATTATAGAAAATAGAGTAAGGGTTCTTATACCCTCCAATTTATGGACTGAGATTCAAGCCTGCCGTGAGGGCATTTGCTATCCATATATCCTCTTTGGTCACACTGCAGTTTTAACCTTTTTGTTGTCTGGGGCTATAATGAAGTGACTGATCACAAGTCCCTCCATCCCAGCATGGAGCAAGATAAGAAAGAGCGTCTCCTTCACTTGCTGAGACCACCTAGTGCCAGGTCCTGGGGTGAACCTGGGGACACAGGGAGGAACCAGAAGCTGCCCTTAACCTCAAGTCTGAGGGCCCCAGGGAGCAGACAGACACTGTCACAATGGTAGTGCAATACACAAGAAAAGGGGACCAAAAGTGCTGGGAAGAACTGAGGAAGGAATTGCAGAAAGTGTGTCATGGAAGTGAAATTGGAAATGAAATAAAAAGAGCTAATGTTCATTGAGCACTCAAAATGTGCAAAGTGCTTTGCCTGCAGTATCTCATTTAATCATCATAATGATTCTGTGGGGCAAATGCTAGTGATTCCATCACATAGTTCAAGGTCCTTTCCTGATCAGTGTTCAGGCACCTGGGGCGGGGGTGGGAATGAGGTCCCCTGAGAGTCGTTCCAATCATTCAGCCCTATGAGGCATGAGAAATTCTACTCGTAGCCACCCAGCAACCCCGCAAACCTCTACATCCCCACGGAAGTCTCAGCTCAGCTTCTGTGTCAGGTTTCCACTTGTGAATTCATAGCCAGTGATGAGCCCTGAGATGGGGCATGGAAACAGATGTTCAATCTCCATAAGGGGGAGGTCTAAGGAAAGACCAGACAGAAGAGGCACCTGCAGCATATCAGGAGTTGTAGAAGCAGCATCTTGTTCTTGCGCTTTCTCCAACTTGTAGGTGTGAAGCCTGACACTAAGAAAGGGTTAGAGACTTGCCAAGCCTCAATCAGGGAGTAAGTGATAGCCCCAGGATTAGAACCCAAGTGCCCTGGCTTTTTCCCCCAGCCAGCGTTACCCAATCATGAAGGCCTTGTGGAATTCTTGTGGTGTGACCATCCCTGACCACTGATACATCTGACCTCAGGGGCATCGAACTGGGGACAAGCAGATAAGGATGTATGGATAGGAGATGATGGACAAATGGCCTTCACACTTCCTGTCCTTGCCTCTTAGAACACTCCATCGCCTGATCTGTGCATGGCTGGTTCCTTTTCATCACGAGGCACTGCTGGATGCCCCTTCTCAGAGAGGCTTCTCTGACCTCCTTTCTAAAAGAGCTGCACTTTACCCCACCTAACAATTTTTTTTTTACCTCCTTATTCTATTTTTTTCATTGAACTTACTAACATCTGAAGCCATCTTATTTTTTTTGTGTGTTTAGTTTATTTTCCATTTGCCTCACCTCTGTCCATGTGGAAAGATTTTGGGAACCCTGCTTGTTTTGTTCATTGCTGTGCCTCCAGTAATGCTCAGCACAAAGCAGATGCTCAGTAAATATTTGTTAACTAAATACATGGAGATGATTATGAACAACTACCCTGCTTGTTTCATAGGGCGGCTGAGAGAATCTAATAGAGTGGTACATGCTTTGAATGTTCTGTGGTGCCACCCTAAGTGTGGGGAGTGGTAACTCTCTGTCTATGTTCTCTGAACATGGGTCAGAACCCTGGAAACATGGGGCCAAGGTAAGGTGAGGCAACACAGGGGCACAGCCAGGGTACTGGCAAAGTCCAGGAGTGGGGAAGGCCATGGTGTTTGCCTTAGGGTGCCAATGTTGGCATATGAAAAAATCACCAGTGTTGCCCACGTTGCAGACCCGTCTAGGAGTTATCCAGAAATCCTAGATTTGAGAGGTCTGCTTTGGCCAATGGAAAAGCTCCCTCCCTCCTGTGGCGTAAAGTCCCAGCATTCCCAGGTTTCTTGAGGATAGCTGGGTTACAGGAAAGACCATTGCTTGGGTCTCAGTGGACCCTAGTTCTATGGCCTTGGGAAAGAGTTTAACCAGTCTGGCCTCTGTTACTCTTCTCCAAAATGTGGATTTGAGAGACATGTTAAGCTACTAGTGTTACTGCTAAAACAATGCCATGTGACCCTAGATGGCCTCTCTTCATGCAAACATGCACTTAGCAAACTTATTAAGTTCCGTGTCCTCATGTGTCACATAACAAAGTGGGACAAACAGGCTCTAAGCTTCCTTCCAAATTGACTTCCTACGAATCTGAGTTGAACAAAGCTTGAGACATTATTTGGTACAGTTTCCATCCACAAATTGCCACTGGTACAGCCCAGACTGCTGGAAGCCATAAATCTGGGTGGCTGAACCTGCTGGGAAACAAAAACTGTATCAAAACTCATATTTGCTTACAATCATATCTATTTGCATAGAGCTACGGCATTCGATTTCTCACAATGGGAGGAGGCTTGTTGGAGAAGAGGAGTGCAGCTTGAAGCCTCTTGCCTCCCGCCCCGTCCTCTTGCTGGGCTTGGTGTCCACTACCGTGTGTCTGTGCCTGGCTTGACCTTCCTCTGACTCCTGAATTCATGCCATCCAGCAGGTCAGGGACAAAGTAAGGAGGGTGTGACAGGCAGCGCTGGTGGGGCAGGGTTGGGTGAGGAGGGCCAGGATGTGGGCTGCTCAGAGGTGAAGCTCATCAGGACCGCGCTAATAAAACTCAGCAGAACGGCAGCCGCAATGCCAGAGAGAGAGAGAGTGAAGTTCCTCTTCTGATACTAAATATTTCCTTCCCTTGGTTATTTGTCATGGAGAGATCTCAGCAGGTCATTGTCATGTTACCACTTAGCCATCAATTAACCAAAGTCTACCCCTTTGCGTCATTTCTCATAAATCAATCTCCCCATTCTCCTCATTATTTGGTTGTTTTCTTTTAACGGCCTCTCCTGCGCTGTAATTTATGGACCCTCATGTGCTCTGCTCTTGCTGTGCATCCAGGGAAAGCCTTTTGTGGAATTTTAAAGGGCCGGTGAAAGAAAACTGCACAAGCAAGAAATTCTTTGTTAGGTTAAACCTTCCTGAATTAGGGCTATATTCTTTTCCTTCCCAGCCCCGTCCCACAAACATAAAGGGCAAAGAGCTCTGGGGTGGGAGTGGGCCAGTCATTGCATTGGGCATGGTTTGCATTTTCTGACTTGAATCTCACTGTGTTGTTTCCTCTTCATATTTATTACCACTTAAGGTTCATTTGCATTCTCTCTCTGTCCACAGTGATCAGAGCAACACCTCCCAAATTAGCATCATTTCCAAGTTTCATTAACATGCTGTTTACTCTCCCCTTTTCAGACCATTAATAAAGATGATCCCGGTTCACCCTCCCTCCCCCCCAACCCAATATATTTCCATTTGTCATTATCCTTTGTTTGCAGACTTTGAGTGAGTTTTAAATTTATGTGGCAGCACTCCTTACTAAGCCAATTTGAATTAATTTTGAGTGTAACACTTTATACCACTATATCAAATGCTTTTCTTATAGCCACATGCATTCCATCAATAGTATCCCCACCACCTTTCTATTTGGTATTCAGGTTGAAAGCTCTCAATTCTGCCTGGCATTTTCGTTCTTTAAAAGTCACTGTATCCTCTGTACCAACCAGGGACTTTCTCCTAATTTTTCGGTTATTTTGAAATGATTGATGTTATGAAAGAAAGGATTTGGAGAGCTATTTATGGCAATCAATAGCTTTCATCTTTCTTTCCCACATCTGCTATTGCAGTAAGTAATTTTGGTGAAATCCCCTCTCATTCCAGGGTGCATGAGACTTGGACCTCCTATTTCGAAGGCTACAGAGTTCCCATACATTCTGGTACCCTGTTTGAAGCTATCTGAGTGTCTATTTTCTCACCTGTACACCAGTTCTGAAGGTACTTTAAATGCCTGGCGTATTGTGGGTCCTTGAGAATTTTTTTTTGAGTTAATGAATGAACACAATAAATAAACCTGTCAGTTATTCATGCTTTCCTCCTAACCCGAACAAATTTCTCATTCAGTGAGGTCATGAAGAGTTAAAAAAACTCGAGGCTGCTAGTGGATGATGGCTATACTATTGTCATTCGTTCATTTATTCCACATATATTTACTGAGACGCTGACAAGACACTGTTCTAGGCTCTGAAGATAAGGAATGAATAGACAGAATCTTTTTCCTCTTACACAGTTTCGAGGAAGACACAATGAACAAACATACAGATATATAATGTATCATCAGATTGTGATAAAGGTTGTATAAGAAAAATAAAGAGAGATAAAGATACTAAGAGAGATTTTATAGTATTTGCAGGCTATTTTTGTGTGTGTATATGACTGACCTATTTTTTTTTTTAGCTCTAAATCTTTTTCTGGGAAAGTGTATGATTTCCAGAAGCTCAGTAGGTACAAATAATGAAGTAGAAATAACACAGCATCTGGAATTTCATTATGACAGATGGTCAGTCGGGCCCTATTTGGGACCCATCTTCTGTGCATGTGTGTGCACAGGAAGACGTACCCATGCTGGGCCAGAACATGGACTCTCAAGCTCTGGGACCCTCCCAGTTCAGGTGTCTGACAAGATCAAGGGGTATTAGCCTTCTGAACTTTATGAAGATGAGCAAAGCATGGATGGAGAACACTGAGTTCATCCTATGGACAGTACTGGGTACAGATTCCCAAATGGCCCACTTGGTATGAAGGTGCACGCACCAGACCACATACTGTGTACAGACCCAGCAAAGGAAATCTCAGCAGGAGCCTGCCATGGGTCTGCAGTGGCGGCAAGTTGTTCTGAGGACAGAATCTTCAGCCCAAGAAGGCAGTGGCCAGTAGGTGCTATCTGTCATCTGAGAGGACCTCAGCTTCGTCCTGAGTCTGGGCCTACAGAGCACCCCTACTGGCTATGCTCTGGGCCACTATTAATAGGGATCATTATCCTTAAGTGAGGTTCCTATGTAGTAAATTTCATGATGGCTTTTTATTGTTTTTAGGTCCACATTTATTTTCCCTTTGTAATTTCATTTTATCTTCCTAATACGTTCCCCGCAAACGTGGCCAATGCTCCCCGCACTAATACCTTTTCGTGGAAAAATGATTGTTCCAGAACGGCCCAAACAACTGTCACTTTCATATTGAAATGCTATGGTGGTGCTGCTGCATGCCTAGGACAGAGTTAGCCCAGCTCGGAAAGCCTCCAGCCTGGGGCCTTCCCTGCTGCCCAGCCTCATGGGCTGCCCATTCCTGCCCCTCCCGCCCTTGGGTTCCGACAGGACCAAATTGCCTGTGCTTCTCCCTTACGCTAGATTATGTCCCGCTCCTCTGTCCTTCTCTCGATGTTCCTTCTGACTGGAATGTCCTTCCTTCCTCTTCACCTGCAAGCTCCTGCTTAGCCTTGGACTTATCCTAGGAGCTACTTCCCCCAAGTCTTGGGCTCCAGCATCCCGGACATCTCTCTACCATCACTCTTACACATTACTGGTGGGTTTCCAGCATGACAGGGACAATGTCTTATTCATTTCTGCATCTACACCACCTAGCACAACCCCAGGCACAGAGCAGGCATTCAGGAAACGTTTTTTACACTAAACTGAATGGAAGATGGGAGAAGTGAGGGGTTGTCACCGCACTTTGCTGCTGAGGATTCTGAGGCTGGGGTGGGTGAGGGGCTGTTCAGGCGAAGCTGGGGTGGGGCCGATACTGGAGTACTAGGCAGTGTGCACCTAATCCATCTGATCCGGTCCGATTTCCCAGGTGATTTCAAAGCACTATGAACTCACAGAGCTCAGCCATCTATCAGCTCATAAGCATCATTTATATTCAAAAATTTTTCTTATTTGCAACTAATGGCTTTTGGTGTTGTTTTACAGTTATCAGATGGCCTATTTTTGTTGGTGGAGTTTATTCTTTTTGTGAAAGTTCTTATTTATTTTCAAGTTAAATAAAATCTGACTTTTATCCCCAAAGGAACTTAGATTTCAAACCCCTGATTTGAACAGGATTTTGGTTTGAGTTTGGCTTTGACTCATCTCTTTGATTAAAATCTTATCTTCTTCTAAATAACATGTCTTAATAGCTACTCTTTCCCTTTCTAGACCTTCTAAATTTAGATAAATGAGACCAATTATCGCTTCCAGAATGTTCAGTTTCTACTCTGGTCCTAGAATTTGGTCTCTAAGAGATGTTGATTTCCTTCCTGTGGGATCATTTAAATTCTGCATTTTCCTAGTTGGCAGCCTTACTGGAGGGAGGAGGGCTGTGGGTGGGGCAGGCTGGCTGTTGCTAACCAGGAGACACAAGAAAGGGCATTCAGCCTCCTGGGAGCCTGGTTGTGACCCACAGAGACCTCACTAGCCGTGGGCAGAGGGATGTCGTGCAGCAAGGCAGCTGGTGCATGAACAAGCCCATGAGAGCATCATGTCTGTGGACACCCAGGTAAGGGAGAGGAACCCCTGAAAATGTGCTGTGGTGACATGAAATGTGCAAAGGGAGGATATTTTTTTCCAATTCCTTTTCTTCTTTGTTGCTTTCAGAGATGGTCTTGAATCCATTTTGGGGAGATATGGAACACTCATACATCACTTCAATGTACATTTATTAGGCACCTGTTGTGGGCCAGGCACTGAGCCACACCATGCATTTGGGATGAACAAGAAGACATGACCTTGCAGTCCGGAGGAGAGGAGGATTTGCTGCCAGAAGTCGGGGGCAGGGAAATTGTTCCTAGCAGAGCCTTGGAGCTTGGGAGAACAGCCTGGAACTGCTTATGATATTGTGTTTGCAATTAGAGGTGGGGAGAAGAAACCAGAGGGCTTCTTTCCTCAGATGCCTGCTTGCTTCTTTCCACTGAGTTTTCCAGCCCTGTCAACCCTCACTACTCACTTGCCCTCCCACCCAGACCTTCTCCCCAAAATGTGAGCCTGTAACTCTGGATCCCTAGGGCTTCGGCAGGCAGAATCCATTTGGGCAGGACACAGTGTGTAATCTGAGACTGCTCAGATGTGGGGCCAAACAATCCATGCTCGATCCCTGGATGTGAGGCTCACTAGCACTACGGTAAACAGATTTAGAAGAGGAGCGGTCATTTACCCAATTAAAAATAGAATCATTAGAAGTCTGCAAACCATGTAGGATGATTACAATGTAAGCATGGACTGGCTCTGCTCAGAGGAGATCTTAGCTGGGATCTTTGGGCTGATCCCAGCTTTCGAGTGTTTCTGAATACCGTTGACTTGTATGCGAAATGTTTTTCTGGGTGCAAGCATATATGCACTTTTTTCTGAGAAGGGGATCTGTGGTTTTCACCACATTCCTGACAGGGCACAGAGTTGGGGTCCAGGGGATTTGATTTTCCCCCTTGCCTCCTCTCTTTACCAGGTGGGGTGGGGAAGTCACTTGGTCTTCATCTACAACAGGGTAAAATAACAGCTCCTTCCTCACGTGGCTGTCGTGAAGTTAAAATGAGAAAACATGGGTAAACTATGTGGTTTGCAAACCATACATTACTGTGTGAATGCCTGGAACTGCCATGTGGTCCCTGTCCCTCCTCCCTTAACCTGGCTACCTTTTAATTGTTCTTCAAGCCCCAGCTCCAGAAGCACTTCCAGAAAGCCTCTCTGGCTTCTGGGCTTACTCCCTCTGGGTACGGTACCCGTTCTCTCCACTCCTACCATTCTTCTCTTAGCCGACCCCTAAAAACATAAATTCTACTCTGCTGCAATCATTTTCCTCCTCACCTGGCCTTTCTGCCCAGACTGCATGATCCTGTCACAGAGTGGTTTTAATATAATTTTATTTAATCGATAAAATGTTGGTTAATTTACTTTTAAATTGTGCTTTAGTGAGCTAACTCCTGATCATTTTTATCTATTCATCAAAGGCAGACTTAGTTCCTTTTACTATGTGCAAATGAAAGTGATAAAATGGAATCCTTTAAGAGCATCTTACTACTGTCTATTAAGTTGGCCTTCCAGCAAATTAGTCTGAATTAATGAGGGTTCATCTCCCTGTGTTGAGGGAAGCCGGGAATAAGGCAAGTGCATGCTGCGGTGTCAGGCAGGCATTGTGACCTCTGCAGCGACTGCCTTCCTCATTCACAGAACAGCACGTGCCCCTCTCACCTACTGCCTGTGGCACACGCTGACCGAGATGGATAATCTGGGGGTGTATAACTCCAGAAGGCCCCCGACTGGCCTTGCCTAGGCAGCACATTACTGTGCCAACACCTGGCTCCTTTCACAGGTACTTGTAGTCTCCTAATTGTCCTGTGCCCCTTTCTTTGTTACCTGCTGGCAATGACAGATATATCTTCTGAGGGTCCTCTTCCTGGCCTCTGCTGGGTTTCCCTCCAGTTTGTCTCCTGCTCCCATTGCAGGAAATGCCCACATTTTCCACCCTCCCTGCTTTCATTTGTGTTACTGATTTAAAAGGAATTATGTGCTTCCCACTGGCTCATGCTCAGCCAGTACTAGACATTGCATAGACTGATGTAATGTGAACCAGGGAGGAAATTGTGAAAAGGATGAGGCTAATTTTCTTATTCACACCTGGAAAGCAAATCTGATGGTGCTTGTGCAGATCTGTAATGAAATAACATTGTTTAAGAAGTTTCCAGAGAAATTCATCACTAATCGATTTTTGAACTGTGGAAAAAGATAACACAGAGAGATGAGATATTAGCTCCCCTCTGGCCTGAATCTTCTGCAAGCTTTCTATTTCCTTAGTTCCCTTCCCATGGAAAATCAATAGCAGCTTCCCGAACTGGCATTGCAGGCAGTAAGGCCCACATAAAGGCCTACATTTGGATGTGATGTGTTTTTCTTTCTACTTGATTTCCTTCGTTTGGGCCCTGCTGAGAGTTCTTGGTGAAAGCCATGGATTTCTCCAGTAGAGCTGGGAGATTCATTATGTGACTCAAAAAGGAAGCAAGTAGGATAGATGGACTTGGGTAGCAGTTCCCCAAAAGTGACAGTTCTGTAGTGGGAACGCAGGGGCACAGCTCTCCCCTTATCTTCAGAGGCTTCCCAGACCCTCATGTGCATTCTCTCTCTCTCTCTCTCTATTTTTTTGATAGGGACCACTGATATTTTCTCATTCTTATATAAATTATGAATAAAAGCATTTTAAACAAAACAAAGTTTTGTTTTAAAAAAGTTGGCCTGAAATACATAATCCAATTAAAACCTGAGTGCTTGCTATGCAAAGCCAGCTCCCTGGTAAGTCCCTCACCCTTCTTCACCCAGGCTGCCATGTCCCTATCCCCTTCTTCAGAATTTCTGAAGATGCAGCTCGTGAATGTTGGGTTCCTGGACTACTCAGGGAGGTTCTTCTTGTCTTCTCACCTTGCAGCTGATGCATTCCTTCAGTTGTCTATAAATTTAAAGGAATTATGGGGATCATAGGGTTCCAGATCTCAGGAGAAATACTTTGTTTTAAAGGGCCTTACTCCAAGTCTGGCTTGCAAATGCATTAAGGCAGATTGACTCAACTTGCGGTACCCTCCATAAATGCAATCGGTAGTCTTTGCCAGGTTTTCTGGTGCATGCTGGTGATGCAACAGGACCTACTGTGCCCTGCAGGAGCTCACAGCTAGTGAGGTGGAAGTACTGTAATGAGGAGGCTCAGAATGCTACGAAATCCTTGAGGGCAGATGCCTCATTCAATCTCGAGGGCCCTGGGAAGACTTCCTAAGGAAGTGGTGGCCTGGGCTGAGCCTGGAAAGAGGGACAACTATGTCCACTCTTTAACTCTTCCCCCCAGGGAGCCTCATACATCCCCTGGAGCACCCACGCTGGGCTTTGATATGGAATGATCCTTTTTGTCATATCAGAAATATTCTTTGCAGGATTTTTCTGCCCATCTTATCAACCTATATTTAACTCTACGCTGTGCCTATTCCCCTTACAAACTCTTATCCTGGCTCTTAGGGGTCTACTGGGCTAACTCTCAGTGTGGTGTTGATGATAATAACACTTCCAAGGTTCCCACTTAAGCTGTTATTTCCATTTTTACCTTTCCTAAAGAGATTAATACAAAGAGGCAGGGGAACTTCAGACCCAGAGAACTCAGAAGCCAGTGGATGGGGGAGGCTCTGTGAGTGTGGACAATTCCTTGACTCTTGAAATTATATTTATGGAAACACCAACTCTGGCTTCTGGAAGATTAACTTTTCTGGGTGGTTTGGATGTTAGGTACCTCTCTGGTCACCTGGGTAGGGTGTGAGGGTGGGGATGGGGGCACCATCTGGCCCATGAAGACCAGTGTGGAAGCCTTGTTCTGCCAAGCTGGCATTGACAGATCCAGGGGCACTAGATTCAAGGTCTGCCACTGACCATTTTGGCCGAGATCTTGTCCTATCTGTCTCCACCTCTGCAAATTGCAAGGGTTGAAAACAAGCTCTGAGAGTTTCTGTAGCTCAAACATTCTGGGAATGTCTGTATGGGATATTTACTCCCTCTTCCTTTTTAGCGCAACTTACGGAAACCCACTAGCACCCTCCCTGAAAGTGCATCTTCAGTAACCATGCCTTTTTACTTAGTTTGTGAAATAATATTAATAACTGTTATGTTAATAACACCATCATGGGGTTATTAATGTAGCGATTTGGGGGGATTTTTCCAGTTTACAGTGTTTTTACACCCATGATCACTTTGGGTCTCCAAGTTATCTCTATGAGGTGGCATATGTTGAGCACTTACTGTATACACTTTGGATGCATCACCTCGTTTAATCCTCTGAACAGTCCTATAAGGCAAATATTATTATCTCAACATTTCAGATGAGAAATCCGAGGCTCAGAGAGGTAAAGTGTCTTGACTGAGGTCACACAGCTAGCGTAAGTCTTTAGAGGAGAGTTTCATTCCATGTCAGTAGTGTGCCTACTTCTATCTTCACTGAGTCCCTGTTATATTCCAGTGACTTTTGAGCTGGTTATATGCTATTGCTATTCAGTGACAGCAGTGACAAAAAGGTGGAGGGGCTGCTGTGCTTTTAGCTTTGAAGAGCCCATAGTGCAGTGTCACTGCAAAATTTTTTTGTGGTTTGACCACGGGGCAGCATGACCTACCAGAGTTGGATGAGGCTGGGGGATGTGGGATGCTGTTCATTGGAGCAGGTAGCTAAGGGTCTGTAACGGGGAGACAGCATGAAAAGAGAAAATGAAAACAGTTATGTAATTTGGTGGAGAACAGTACAAGGAATGGTACTTTTACAGCAATTGAAGAGAAGTCTGAATAGTTGAGAGAATGGCTTTAGAGGCAACCAAAGCTCCAAGGAGTCATAATGAAAAGGGAAGGAGAAAGGATTGTTGCTTCTTAACCACCATAAAAGGAAATTCATGGGGGACTCAATGCCAGTGTTCAAACGCTTGGAAGGCAGTGGCAAGCTCTTGTAGAATTCCACTGAATATGGCACACTGAAGACTCTGGTTAAATTAGAGTATTGCAGCAAATGGGTGTTTGGTTAGCTTCTAGGAAGGATTTCTTGGATGCAAGGTGTTCTAACACTGTAAAAGATGTAGTCAGGATACTTGCAGTCAACAAGATATTAGTTAAGCCACTTGGGCACCCAGCACCCTTGTTCACCCTTTCTAAGTTTAGGGAATTTCTCACCTTCTGAGTCTGTGCCTCCTCAAGAAGGAAGCCAGGAATGGGATTTCCAAGCTTCCCTTGTTAAGAGTGCAAGACTAAGGTCCTTCCAACCAGAGGAACCAGGGTCAGGCTTCATTTAGGAGGCCAGCAATGCTAGGAAGCAGGTATCCATAGGAATCTATTCTGGTCAGGAAAGGAACAGAGACATTCAGCGTCCTGAGGCAGCAATGGCAGAGTTGCCTGTGGAAACACATGGTGTGCCTTGCTATTGACAGAACCTGTGGGTTTGGTGTCAGTGGGGTGCTGATGGGGACCCCATGGAAGCAATCTGGAGAGTAGTGAGATTCATCCATTGTTCCTGGCTATGGGGCCTCCCAGAGATGCTCCTGGGGAGCCAGCAGTACTTTTTAATAAATTTCTTTTCTTCTTAAATCAGCTATAGAGTGTTCTTTTGCCTGCAGCTAAAAGCCTTAACAGGTACAACAGGTAACTGAGAGAGCTTATGGAGTCTCTGGGGACTTTCGGAAATAGCAAAAGCATTCAGCTGTCAGTTCAGCATGGTAAGAGTATGTATCAGTCAGGATTCTTGGTTGCAAACAACAGAAACCAATTCTTTGTATTTTAAGCAGAAAAGGAATCTATCAGAGGTTCGGAGATTCAATGGGATGCTAGAGAACTAGCTTGAAACATAGGCAGGACCAAGAGCTCATGTCAAGAGTTCTTTTGCAACATGACAACTGGGTCAGGAAGTGGCCTTTGCTGTGTCAGGATAGCACTTGATCTGCCTCTGGACAACAGGGATTATATTTCCCTGTGGCTGTCGAGAGTAAACCTGATTGTCCCAGGGTCTTCATACCACTCACTCCAGCTTCTGGATGGAGAGTTCATCTGCCTATACTTGCAGGGAGTAAAGACAGGCAGAATCTCCCCACCTTCGGGCTTCTGAGGTGAGAGGCTGGCCACTGTACCCCACCAGCATTACACATAGAGCAGCATTGCCTCAAAGATAAGGAAGGGGCAGTGGGATACAACAATGACAGATGTCCATTTGGGGGCTGCTGGGAAAGGCAGTCATGTGCAAGCCTGTCGACCCTTGCATAGTTATATATGAGTATGTCCTCAGGCCTGGAATATTTTCTTATACAAAGATAAAGAGCCCTTTCAGCCTGTGCTGGGCTCTTTGTCCTGTTTGGAAGTATCTTTCTCTGTTCTAGGTTTGATGTAAACTTTTTTGTTTTGCTTGAGTGTGTGCATAACATGGTACCTGGTAATCACACTGTTCCATCTGTTCAATACCAGGTCCTTTGCTTGTAACACAAGGGGGGTGCATGAAGACCACCTCCCTGCATCAGCTGGCCATAGGGGACCAATGATCATTATTGAAGGTGATCTTGCTTGGTCTCTTCTCTATATGAGTAAAGCATTGTTCCATCCAGTGCCTGTGTGAACCATGTCTTCTTGGTGACCTTGACAGCTACAAATTATGCATTGGGTTGACATCTTGGGACTGCTGTTTCTGGTGGTATGCAACAGATGGCACGTGCTTGACAAGGGTGCATATCCTTAGCTCCTGGTGCTTTGAGGTGTTGAGCTGTAGGAGATAAATGGAGGATAAACTCCTAACAGGTAAAGAGTCCTCTACGCTGCAAAAATCGATGAAGGGACCAAACAAATCCACTTTATTCCATCCTAATTTCATTGTTTATTTACATAGTCTATCCCTTCTCTTATGTTCGATTATTTTTTCCTAATTCTAAAGCGACTGTTGGAACAATGGAATCACATGCACCAAGAACCGGGTGCATCCATCCATCCATTCATCCACCCAGTAAGCATTTACTAAATGCTAAAGTAAATGCCCCAGTAGGGCATTTACTTTGGGCATGCCCTAGACAGGTGCTGGAGATATAAGAATTAATGAAGCAGTCTCTATCTTTAAGGAGCTCAGTCAGCAGGGGAGCTGCTATGCACACAGACAATTCCAATACAAGGTGCAGTAGTTTTCTATTGCTGTGTAACAAATCACCACAAACTTAGAGGCTTAAAACAACAACGATTAATTAGCTCACACAGTTTTGGAGATCAGAAGTACAGCATAGCATATCTGTTCAGGGTATCACAAGGCTGAAATCAAGGTGTTGGCCGGACTGACTTCTTGTTTGCAGGCTGTGGAATAATCCACTTCCAAGCTGATCTTTGTTGGCAGAATTCAGTTCCTTGAGGTAATGGGTCTAATGTCCCCATTTTATTGTTCGCTATCAGGCAGAGATTGCTCTCAGCTCCTAGAGGCTGCTCTTAGGTCTTTGCCCCAGGACCCCCCCATCTCTGTAATGGAGAACCTCCCTCAGGTTGAATGTCTCTGACTTTTTTTTTTTTTTTTTTTTGTGACCAAATGGAGAAAATTCTACTTTTAAAGGGTTCTTGTGATTAGGTCAGGATGACCTGGTTAATCTCCCTATTGTAAGGTCAACCAAATAGCTTATACAATGTAGGATGATCTAATTACAGGAGTAAAATCAATCGTATTCACTGTCCCAGGGATTATGCAGGGTGTGTACATTGGGAGCAGGTGTGTGCGACATACAGAATCCTGTCTACCATACAAGGTGACATGTGCTAAGTATGGAGAGGCACACAAGGAATCATGGGAGTACAAGGCAGGGATACCAATCCTAGCTTAGGTGGTGGGGGAAGTCAGGGAAGACTTTCTGGAGGGATATCATCTGGAGGGGTGTATTTGGAAGGGTGTCAAATGTTATTTGGTTGACAAGATTGAGAAGGACTTAGCCCCACAACGTGAGGATTGGCCATAGGACCATTCCAGCTAGAAGGAATGACTTCCATGGGGCCAGAGGTGTGACATAGCACTGCGTATTTGGAAATAACAAGTTTGGGGTTACTAGAGAGTAAATATTTTCCAAGGGAGGGAGTGGTGAGACAGGGACCTCGAGGGGTCCAGAGGAGTAGACTGAGAATCTGGGAGGATCTGATCTTTGGGTCCCAGCCCAAAATGTCTGATTTGGGGTAGGGCCCCCAAATATGCATTTCGAACAAGTTCCCAGGTGATGCTGCTGCTGCTGCTGCTGGCCTAGGACCACACTTTAAGAACTGCTGCTCTGGAGGATGAATGGGGAAGGAGCAATTCTGTGGGCCCCGTAGGAGGCCATGGTCCTAGTCTTGCAGGAGATAATGAAGCTCTGGCCAGGTTCAGAGCCAAAGGACTGAGGGTGGGAGTGGTGTGGAGTAGATGGGATTTAAGAAGAGATTTAGGAGGTAGTCCTGGGGTGTGGGTGTGAGAGGCAGCAGTAGGGGCTGAAACCCTGTTCCTGACAGAGCCAGAAGGAATCTCAGCCATTGACCAGGCCTCTCGCTCCTCTGATGGGTAATGTGGGGCTCAGAGAGAGTGAATCACTCCTTCCCGATCACATAAGGGTTGGTGTCAGCAAGGGACCCAGATTCCCTGGCCTCCATCCCACAGCATTTGTGAGTTCATGTGGAAGGAAGAAAACAAAACAAAACCATGGCAGCCTCCAGCGCTCCCCCAAACTCCTTGTCGGTCTCTGCCCAGGCTCTCAGCTTCCCTGTCCGCTGCTCAGCCCAGCTTGCTTCTGGGGTAAAGGTCACTGTGGCCCCTGTACAGGAGGAACAGAGGCCACCCTGGACACAGACCTGTACAGGGGTCCTGAAAGAGAGGTCAAACTTATCAAAGGTATTTTAAGTCCCCTAATTGATTTGCTTTCGGCCCCGGGCTCTTGGTTGCAGGAGAATTTTCATGGCTGAGAGAATCTACCAGTGACAAATGTGCTGAAGCATGGAGACAAGATTGGGAAATTACAGCACAGCACGCTCTTCGGATTTCCAAGGGGACAGATACTGAATGTGGACACTCCTTTTCACACACACAAACGTTGCTGTGCACACGCATGAGATGGAGATCAATCTCAACCCCCAAAGGTCTCTTTGTCTCACTGAAGCGCTTATTAAATGAATCTGTGTTTCCACTGGCAGTTCAGAGTCATCTAGAAAGGGAACACAATGCGATGTCAGTCAGTGTTTGTTACTGTCAGAGCCTTCCTCGCAGTCTGTGCACGTTTATTGTCTTTTTGGGGCCCGTTTTATCCATTTTCTGCGGGCAAAGTCATTAATCTTCCTCCTGGCTCAGTACTGTGCATCACTGACAGCTGGGTCCTGGCTTCCTGGGCTGCTGGGTGGGGGCACTCCGGGTCTCCCAGTTTCGGAGCTTTGATTAGAAAGAGTGAAGAGCAAGCCAAGCCTTTAAGAGGACCCAGGAGGAGAGGTGTAGGCATCTGTGGTCCCAGAAGGCACCAGGGATCAGCAGAAAAGGTCACCCTGTTTTTGAATCATCTACAGTGCACCCTGACACCAAAATACACTTAGTCCTATGCAGAGTCACTTGATAAAGAGGCTAATGAAGTGGAAAGATGTCAGCAAAGCTATGTGGGCCAGGCTCTCGGGGATGCACCATGATTCAACCTTCCGTTACCATGGAAACCAGGGAGGCTTTTCTTTCCCTCCTTTTGGAGGGTCTCTCCTTGGTAACCTTGACCCTTTCACATTGGCAGCCAAAGATAAGAAATTCCATTTTCCCTTATCTGGTCATGGTTGGCTGGTAGACGACGTTGGGTGTGCGATGGGGGAGGGGTGCTGGCCAGGGGCTCTGGAGTGCCTTAATTCAAATGCATAAAGTAGAGGGTGGGAGGCGACAGAAAAGGAACACAGTTAATTAAGGTTGATATTGCAGAGAAGGTTGTTTTCTGAATAATAAATTCTGTGGGCTTCAAAAACAAGTGCAATTAAAGGAGTGCAAAAAGGAGAGGCAGTCGAAGGGCAGAAGACCAGTTTGATCAGAGGGTGTTTTTTTGGGGGGGTGAGGCGGGATAGAGGGTGCATCTAAGAGGCCGTCACTCTGCTGGGATCTTGATACACAAAACAAATACTGTGTTTGATGATAGCTTGTGACATTGCTGCCCGTACAAATGCCCTTTGCCTTGAGCACTGGAATCATTTATGTCCTTAGCTAATGGAGAAGGGCTTTGAAGTTGATCCAGAAGAGAGAGTTGGCCTGAGGTTGCTATCAAGGAGAGGGATTTTTCTTCAATTTAGGCTCAGAAATGTTGCTCCTGGGCAGATGCTTCCCCAGTCTTGTTGAATGTCACTTTTCAGTTCAAGTGCCTGCTATAGCCTTATGTTCTCTGTGTCTTCTGGAATACATTATTGATTGAGAAAAACATATTGATCTCTGGCCAGTCAAAGCTTGGTGCTCCTTGGAATGGACATCCAATCCTAGATCAGACAGAGGGGTGGCTGTCCAATGACATGTGGTACTAATATAGCCCCCCAACTCACCCCTCAACAGTAATCATGGGTTAGGATAAGTTCTTAGAGAAATATAGCGTTAGGCTCCCTCAAACATCTTTTATATATAGAAACATTTACTTAACCTTCAACTTACAACCTCAAAGAAGGAATGGGTATCTTTAAAAATTATTATTATAAAGGTAAGAATCTTAGCATGTCCTGTCTTAAAAGAGTTTTATTTTACAACTGGGAATCAGGAAACATCTTTACAGGTGTGTGCAGGAGCTGGGCTAGGCTACCAAGGAGGAAGCTCTTCCTGGTTGGAGAGTGTGGCTGGGTTCTCAGTATTCTCCTAATCCAACCATTCTTATCACATTCTAATTGGTGATCCCAGGTAGGCTGGGGAGAGCTGATTGGGAAAAAGGCTGGAGGGAACCTCTTTCACCCAGCTAGTTGATCAATAGCTTGCAGAGGGGCATTGAAGATAGAAGGGGTTTTGCCTAGTTTCACATAGATTGTGGGCAGAGATTTCCTGTGTATGATTTATCAGTAAAGGACTGGTCAAATAAATTATGCTACATCTATAATGGAATACAATGCAGCTATACAAAAACATGAGGAAATGCCGGAATGATATGGGAAACTTTTCAGCTTCTGTTATTAAGTAAAAAAAGCAAGAGCAGAGCAGTGTGTGTATTATATTTTGACTTCTATTAGAAAAAGGAGAAAATCAAGAATATATCTTTATACACAATTGCATTTCCATAAAAAATTATGGCAGTACACACAATAAATACATAAAATAAATAAAAAATTTTAAAAAAATGACCTGTGGAGGAATAGAGTGATAATTAGACAAAAGGCAGACTCCATGTATTAATTTTTCAATTTAAATTTTGAGCCTTGTAAATTTATTACCTATTTAACATTAAATGAATTATAAAAAATACACACTTAAAATTACAAAATGGAAAATAAAAATATACAAAAAGCAGAAAATACCAGTAAAATTTCTTTAAAAATTACTTTGCCTAAACTCTTGCTTTGGGAATTCTTATTCTATTTCCTTTCTTGCTCCTTCCTATCTTTCCTTTCCTTTCTGCCTTGTTAGAGAAGGGCTTTGAAATGACTTTGAGGGGAATAAGTACATATAATGCAAAACAGATTTGCAGTCTCTCTGAGGGAGCCTTGAGATGCAGGTAGGAAGTTGTGAAACCCCAGTGGAGCCCAAGACCTAGGAAGGCCATTTTGAAAGTGCAGACCAGCAACCAGGTAGCAGATCCTCCAATCATACTCTTGGTTCAACCCCAGACACAGTTTCATTCACAAAAGGGGTTGGCTACAGCCCCATTTGGCTTTGAGCCTGCAACCAAAATCATCTTTTAAGGGATCCAGGAGGAATGCAAACTAGTGCCTTGACGGAAAGGATTGTCTGCTTGCCAATGTCAACCTTAGCAGTAGATTTTAAAGTTACCTTGTAACTTGGCTCCAGCCCTCCCCAGCTGTGGTCCCAGCTTATTACAGATTGAACAAGGACCCAGGGGGAGACTTGGGTACATCTCAAAGCCTGGGAATTAC
>RJWJ010027375.1:0-22247 GCA_004363605.1 Indri indri
AATACATCTGTCTTTATTGGACTATTCTACTTTTGTGTGTATATAAAAACTTCCATGATAAAAAGTGAAAAACACAAAACAACTCTTTGGAACCAGCTATCTGCTTATGTTTCTTTCTCCTTATCTCTAGCTCAGCATGACGTTGGCCACATGTGGACACATGCCTTTCCAACCGGGGAGGGAAGATTGGTGGTACTTACATTTGGCCATTACTCCCTCTCCCCTAGTCCTTCCTGACAGACTCAGGAAATTTCTCTCTGATCTCATTTTATTTATCTCTGTCATACACATATGAATCTGTACAAAGGTGCTTATAGCTTTCTTTGGTGGCAGAGTTAGGAGGGGGCACTGTAGGGAACACCCGTTCTTTTTTTTTTTTTTTTTTTTTTTTTTTTGAGACAGAGTCTTGCTCTGTTGCCCGGGCTAGAGTGCCGTGGTGTCAGCCTAGCTCACAGCAACCTCAAACTCCTGGGCTCAAGCGATCCTCCTGTCTCAGCCTCCCAAGTAGCTGGGACTACAGGCATGCGCCACCATGCCTGGCTAATTTTTTATATATATATTTTTAGTTGTCCAGATCATTTCTTTCTATTTTTTTAGTAGAGATGGGGGTCTCACTCTTGCTCAGGCTGGTCTCAAACTCCTGAGCTTGAGGGATCCACCTGCCTCAGCCTCCCAGAGTGCTAGGATTACAGGTGTGAGCCACCTCGCCCGGCCCACCTGTTCTTTTTATCTGCCAGAATCCCTTCCTTAACCTTCATTTGGTAAGAACAGCTCCCTTCCTGTGGGGAACAAATCCCCCCTGACTCCAAGTAGTTCTTGTGGGGCTGCTACCCAGAGTACCCCATCTCCCTGGCCTTATGGGTGTGTGTGTAATCAGGTCTGGCCACATTCTACTTATTGCTGACTACAGTAACTGAGGGACACATAACCTGATTCAGGTCAGTTAGAATCCTTTCCTACAATCTTATTTACAGATAATAAAAGCAAGAAAGCCTCCCTTTCCCCTGGGATCATCAGCTGAAATGACTGAAGCTTGGAGCTGTCCCTGGTCATGCTCTCCCTACTCCTGCAAGCCTGCATAGGAAGCTCATTTGTAATAGGGGGGAAAAGCAAAGAGAGGAGGAGTAGGGGCAAAAGTGAGAGTAAGTGAGAGGGTGACAAAAATTCTTTGCTTGGCCAAAACCTTAGTCAAGTTTCTAAACCTTCTTCTAGGCCATCCGTGTGCACTTTCTTGTAAAAGTCAGTTTTAGCAAAGAGCTCTGCTATGTCAGTTTAGCAAGAACCACCCCCCATATCTGATCAGATCCCTCCCAGTCCTCCACCATCCCCCAGGTGATGTCTGATCACCCTGGCCTGTATTCAGCAAGAATCCTGTTAGTTCGGTTTAGCCAGAGTTCCCCTTATCCCTGATGTTTCTTCTTAGTAATTTTCCATCCACTGACTCCCACACTGCTCCTTGGCTATAAATTCCTTCTTGCCCATGCTGTGTTCAGAGTTGAGTCCAATCTCTCTCCCCCACTGCACGACCCCGTTGCTGTCGTCCCTATATCTATCTCAGTGGTCCTAAATAAAGTCTTCCTTACCATGCTTTACCAAGTGTCAGTGAATAATTTTTTCTTTAATGAGAGAAATGATTCTGAATTGTTGAACTCCGTCATTCCTGACATCCTTATCCTTTCCACTATCTTAAGGTGGGAGTCAATACATTGGTTTTTTTCCTCAAGCTAGTTTGATTTTGGGTTTTATCATTTGTACCTGAAAGCCTTGACTAATACAGAGAGTAAGGCCATAAGGATAGATACTGCTGTCTACTTCTATGTTGTCACTAAGCCCAGAAAATCACTGCCAACCCCATGCTGCCAGCTTTCTTAGGACATTCTTATTGGAGGAGAATTTTAAACTGAAAGGTGAGTGAGGAATGCTGTCTATATTCCAGCTAAGACTTATCACCTAGAGCAGTGCCTCCTGGTACCTGGCAAGTACTCAAGAAATATGTGTTTAAAGAGGAATGACTGCTCCTTGATAAGCACTTTGGTCAATGGTGCATTGATGAAAATAGAGATATTCTCCTTCACTCTCTTGTTCATGGATATAACTCAAGATTATTGCTGGTTACATTTGAGTATCTTAAATATGGATATTTTTGCAACTGAAAGCAGCATTTTTGCAAAGCTAGAAAACTCTTTTCCAGCACACAGATTCTGCATGCAGTTTTCTAAGAACTCCTCTATGATATGAAGCACATCGGGCTCACCACAAAGCACATCAATCATTTTGCCATGTGTCAGGCACCTCTTACAGGATTTTCTGTGATCCTGGTGTCAGTGCACATTCTGTATCAAGGCAGAGATAATATGTAGAAATCTGGCAGCTATTTAGAGGGGAAGCTGGGTAGTGATGTGCCAGTATAATTAATGAGAGTCATGGCTCAGGAAGTGAGGAGGGTGGGGGTTGGGAAGGATATCTTTCACCAGTTGATGGCATTTAAGAAAAATCAGTGCCTTCTTAGCACTTTTAATGCTGGGAGGACATTAAGTCAAAGGACTGCAGTAAAGGGCTTTTTGTAACTACTGTACAGATGGAGGTCCCAGTGCATGGGGAAGCAGGGGGATTCAACCGCAGACTTTTCAGTAGGGCTGCTTTCAACCTTGAATTGCACTACCAGCAGGAGTCCCTTACACTTGAAAAGTGATAAATATTTACTAAAAGATCTATAGCTTGCATGACCAAGAAAGCATCCAGAAAAGGAAGTTTACTACCATACAGGACATTTGTTTTTTTCTGCCCAAAGAAGCTTTAATATAGATCTCATTTCCTTAAATTTCCCTTTAAGCAGTGAAAAAGCAGGGCTGCGGTGGAGTATTATTTGTTTTGTTTTTCTGTTGATTCTTTAGTAACCATGGAAGGGTTTGTGTAACCCAGAGACGCTGTTTATTACCCACTGTCTAATCCCTTTATTATTATTCCCTCTGATTGTCACTAGCAGGGAAAAATGGTTCTGTCCTGCTTCCAAAAACTTAACAATATAGTCTTATTTTTAGTCATTTATTTTTCTCCAATTAATGGTGTTAAAAAAAAAGACTTGGAGAGAAAAGCTACATTAAAATATTACAGATCTATACATATGTCCTAAACATTTAAGAACATGCTCAATTATGATTCATACCAACTTCAGAATCATTACCTTTGGGAAGGGATGTGGGTGGGAAGAGCCAGGAGACGGGGTTTTAGCTGTAACTACAATGCTTTGTTTAGAAAAGAAGGATGGGGGAACAGGACTATTGCACAGTGTCTGTCCTATTTTTGGTAGGTTTGGAATATTACACAATTAAAAAATCTAAAAGTTCACAAAATTATGGACGATTGATTAAAACTATCAAAATAAAGACTGCATAACAAACAAGTGCTCTCCTTATAAACTTTGTGTCTGGGTTTATTTTAATATGTACGCCTGCATTTTTTCAGACTCAGAGAGACAAACACAGGAGGTTGGGGAGTGGATAACTGTGGCTGATGAAGGATTATCTTGGTATCTTTTATTTCTTTTTGGCTTTCTTATTCACCATAGAGATTACTAGCAAAACAAATCCCCAAAAAGCACATGTGTACAAAACGAAAAGCATTTTGGAGGCAGAAGTTTATTTACTTAATTTCTTATAATTTGGGGATTTGTGCATTGGCATGTAATTTAAAAAAAGGAAATTTGGGGAAGTTTCTATAGAGCCAAAGGACCTTATATATTTTTTTCCAAATTGATTTCTTCCTGGTACTGTTGGCAAGAATAAATTCAAGTCGCTCTTCTGATGGCTTTTTTTCTTTTTTTCTGAGAGTCCAGGATTGCTTTCAGGATAAAGTTTCTTCTTGCCCATGGTGCTTTGCTGTGACATTGTGATTGCCTCCGTTGAATTGAATAATACAAATGGGTTGTTTCTATGGTATCGGCTAAGTGGGATGAAAAGGTGAAACCCTAGATCTTGAGCGGAGAGGTCACCGTGCTACCACCACCCACACTAACTGTCCGTCAAAGCCGACCGACAGCCAGGCCCTGCTCTCCAATCTCAGGCACTCATTTGTAACTTCCTGAGCAAATTCACGCATGAAAAAAGAAAATGACTTTGGCTTATGTTGTCACTAAGCCCAGAAAATCCCTGCCAACCCCATGCTGCCAGCTTTCCTAGGACATTCTTATTGGAGGAGAATTTTAAACTGAAAGGTGAGTGAGGAGCAGCGTCCCCACTCCCTCCCAGCCAGGCTTTGAACTAACAATAGGGCAGGTTGAATGAAGGCTGATAAATGCAAATCCTGGAATCCCGAAGCTGGATCACACCGCGGCTGCCTAGGCCAGCGGCTGTTCCAGCATCTGCCCCAAGATGATCACTCATCACCGCAGTGCGTTCAGTAGATTTCATCTTCTCATCTACGTTTGAGTGCAAGCTTTCCCCCGCCACCGCTGTGCTCTTATGGCGGGTTGCCCGCTGGAGTCAACCAGCCACTAAAGCAATCTAATTGAATAATTGACCTGTTTAATGCCAAGCAGTAGTATTTGGAAGAGACTGAGGGTAAATAAAAGCAAAGTGTTATCACTTACACTTCCTCTTCCTCAATTTTAGTTACACTTTACTTCCAGCAGATCTCTTCAATTTAACAGCACTGACAGACACTATTTCTTAGAATGGTATAAAAAAAAAAGGGAAGGAGATGAGATGGGTGGCTCCGAATTTTCGTTTAGATGCGGTTCTAACTCTTTTTACTTTGGTGCAAGCTGCACACAGTTCCCCTTCCCTGTGCCCTTCACTTCCAACTTTGTTTCGCCAACTCCTTTATTCTCCCATCACCGAGGAGGCCCTCCGTACTATAGCCCCAAACTATCAAGGGATGTCCCTGGGTTTGGGACCCTTTGAAACTTGGTGGGGGCGGGGAGAGGGACTTCATTCCCGGTGCTTCTGGCCCTTTCCTACTGGGGGGGCCTCGCAGGAGGGTGCAGGCCGAGGGTTCCAGGTGCAGCCCTTGGCCCTGTGCAGCTGTCCCGCTGGGACCAGCGGAGGCAGCGGGCGCTCCAGTCCACTCTCCCCAGCTCCAGTTCCTGATTTCCTCGGGAGCTGCGGGGCGGGGAGGCAGGGGGCTCCAGTGTGAGCGTGAGGATTTGAATGAGAAAGCAGGTTGTGGCAGCGGCGCCCTGCTCTTCCCAGCTCCTCTCGGGGTTTCTCCAGGCTGGTGGCGAGAAGTGCCCTCCTGGGGGGCTTTTCTGGCCCCTGGCGGGGGTTTGGAGTTGGGGTCATTGGGCCCAATAACTCATCACCACAGCACTTCGGAGGTTGCTCCTGTGCCAAGGACTCCGGGGAGTGCTTCATCTGCCGAACACCCAAAGCTGAAGAGGTCAGTGCTTTTGGGGGAAGGAAGGGACCCAGGAAAGAAGGGGGTGTGCAGGAAAAGGAGGACTGGGACACCAGCCCAGTGAGCGAGTGAGCAGGTGGCCCGAGTTCCTCTCTCGGCAGTCCGGGCTGGGACACGCTTCTTTAGGACTGTGTGAGTGTCGTGTGTGGGGACCCTCCAAACCCCCGTGCGGGGCACCGACCACAGCTGCTCTTGGGGGGTCCCATAATTCGGAGGGATGTGGGTGTATATGCCTGTGCAAGAATTTAACTCTCGGGTCCCCTGTGGTGGTGGGGGTGGGGTTTGGCTGGGTGGAGGGTCAGGCATCGCTGCAGGATGCTTGGCCCCCTCGCGGGGTCCCGGGACCGCTCTCGGGCCGGCTGACGCGGCCGGGAGAGCAGGTCCGCGCTTCGCAGCGAGGGGAGTGCCCTGTCCGTTACACTCGGGGAGTTTCACGGCTCTTCCTGCGCCCGGTGACCCCGCTCAGGACCTTCTCGGAGAAGACTTGGTGTGCTCGGCGCGAGGAGGATTTACTCCATTGCCCTTTTCTGGGATAAACGAAGGGCACCCAAGCGACACGGGGCGCTGAAGGCGAGCCCCGGCCGCGGGGCGGCGCGCTCTGCGCCTGCGCGGCGTTTCCTTGGCGACAGAGCCGCGGGTCCGAGACGCCACTCGGTGCCGGGTCGCCCGGTCCCCTGCTGATAGTCTGCGGCGCCCCTTTTCCTCCCTGGGACTTTTTCTTTTTGTTTGTAACTCGGAATCAATTTATGATCTCATTTTGACGTTAGGAGTTCAGCATTAAAGCAAGAACTAAGTGAATTAAAAAACCAAAACTTTTCCCGTCCTCTGTTACCATTTTGATTATAGACGGAAGAAAATGGTGAGGAATTGCTTATTGGGTCAGCAATTGAAATCCTCCTCCCCTCTATACCAGGAAAGTATAGACGAATCAGACATTTACTTCCTGGCGGGGAGTTTTTAAAAAATCCAGTCAGGCGATTGATTCCTCATGCGCCTTAGAGGACGGGCCTTGTGCCTCCTTTGCCCTGGTGGAGAGCGGGCACGTCCGACCCAGCAGCACCTGTGCCCTCTTTATGGCACGTTTGTAGCAACGGGATCCGCTCCAAAACAGACCAAAGTAAAACGCCAATGAAAAGAAACAAAGGATTTCCCAGGAGTCGGTTGTTTTTCCACTTGCCCTGCGTTTTGGTCACTTCTGGGGTTTAAATCTTCTGCAAAGAATGTTTCAGGAAGCCTTTACACTAACCAGTCAATTTTCTCAAGCTGGCTGTTGAGGGTCATTTTCATTTTCTTAACATTGTGAGTACCGAAAGCCCTGTCCCCTCTTTTAAATCCCATTTGTTTACACACAGCCATTTGGCAAGAGTACACAACTGAAGGGGTATGTAGAAGGAACATAGCTTCTTGTTGCTGATTTTTCTTAGGGTGCATCAATATTTGGCAGCATGATTGATACCTAGATGCTGTTAAATAAACATTGGTTAGAATTAATGTAACTGCTAATAAAAGTTTAAAATGGAGTTATTCCTGGGATAAAGTGTGGCACAAAAAACCTTGGATGAAGTAATATGTGGGTATTGTCTTCCTGTATACTACTTCCAAACAATTTGCTTTCAAAAATAGCAAGTGTTTATTAGTGGTAAAAGTTTTAAGACAATATCCTTCTAACATCAGCAAATGAAATCAGCATATTACTTTTCAAATGATTAGCAAATAACATGCTCTTAAGGTTCTCTTCCATCCCAATCGTTATAAATGCTTAGATATTGTGCAGTCCATCTAGCTGAAATGTTATAATATAAGTCCAATTGAGTTTTTTCCTTTTTCTCGTTTAAAAAAATAAAAAAACCTCTTAACTTTCAGGTTCAGATACTTTGTGACCCTATCTGGTGGCTCGTAACTGGCTCCAATTCCCTAATTCTCAGTGACATGTGTTTCTGCTGGTTCCAGGAGGTAAACTGCAGTTTTAGCAGATCATGGGATAATGAGATTGGAAGTGCTTGGGGGAGGCTGGAGAGAGGCAATGGGAATGAGACAAAGGGAGGGAAGGTTGATGGGCAGAGCCAGGATTTATAGTTCTACCAGATTCCTAGTAAAATCTGTTTAAGTCATTGCTTCTGTTTGATGCATTTTCCCACATCATCAACTTCAATTAAATTTATTTAAAAAATCAGTCTTCTGGATAATTATAAGGATAGGATTATAAAAATGAAGTATGATAAAGGTGCTTCATGATAAAGGGTGCTGTAATATAAAATACTGTGAAAATTCTTAATGGAATGTTTTCTACTTAATTTATTCATTTAGTCAGCAAATATTTAGTGAGAACTTATATATAAGGTAAGATGAATACATTCAGATTCCTACCTTCAGTGAACTAAGTTGTGAGTTCTGAAATAATTCTAATACTACTTTAGGCTTTCAGGGTATAGGTACTACCTTTAGTACTTTCAAAGAGAACAATCAATTTGGTGCTGATTAGTCAGACTTCCAGATTCAGAAATCGATGCTTAAACTTGGATTAAAAAAAAGAAAAGCCTAAGCATAGTTTTGAGCAATTTAGGTAAGGGTCTATATATATGGTAGGAAGCATTATGTGCACCTATCTACTTATATTTTTGTGGTACAAATGAGACAGACCCTAAAACTTGTAGTCTTGGCAAGTACAGTACTGAGTTTGGGAGAAACATAGAAACCCTGTAATTCTCAGGTTTCTTAGATGAAGATAAGGTGAGTGATTCAGTAGTCCTTTGTTCTGGCTCTGTGTTTCAAGGCATAATGAACCTCCTGCAGCTCCCTTCTAAGAATAGTGTTGGTCTGCATGCTTGAAGGATCATGATTATTATTTCTCTGAACAACAAAAAAGGGAGGTGTACAAAATTATGATAGAAGGATAAAAGGAATACAACAGGGCGTTTAAACATTTTAACTTTTGAACTGAAGAATTTCTAGGCATTTTTAGTGAGTTTAGACTCTATCGAAATCCATTACAGCCATGACAAACCTCTGGCATAATATTGACCAGGGTTGACAAACATTTCGTCTTGTCATTCCTACGACATACGCTCACCACCTCATGAGTCTAATATCAATTATAAACTCAGAGAAGCTTGCTGAAGAGCATCCTCCATTTGGTTATTGCTCTTTGTCTAGGAAAATCAGACTCAGCTGTGAATTGTGGACCAAGTGGTGCAGAACTCATTACTTTGAACAATACCTCTTCAGCCTGGGAAGCATGTTCTCTCTTCTCACTAGCAGGGGCTTATTCCAGGCTGGCTTTGGTCACAAGGAAAATCATTTAGACACAGTTCAGTGGACACTCACTCACATCTCTTTGACACCCGTGACCATTTTTGTTTAAGTAGAAATCCAGTACTGCTGTGGTAGAGTGTGCCAAATTAGGAGTGCATTTTAAGAGGCCTGTGAAGAAGTTTACACAGCTTTGTGTTACTATCATCAAGGTCTCTGTCTTTGCTTCAAAGTGGAAGAAGCCAGGACGGATGCAGAAGGGGCAACTAAGAGAACTTGTATAGCTAAGTTAAAAGTGTTCTTACCAACTATACATTTGGATGCGCTAAACTAAGTGTGCCTTTTTTATAGTCATTAAATTACAGAGCAGAAAAGGATGAAGATGAATCCACCATCTTTATTGTATAAATCAAGAAAGTAGGGCCCAAGGTTGCTAAATGATTTTCTTTGAGTCACATACCTACTAAGTGAACTGGGATGAAAATGCAGAGTTACTGATTTCTAACGATGTTGTTGTTTTCAGGAAATCTAGGAAAAGCAGACAGGTATCAAATCCCTACTCTAGACTTGCTATTTGTAAACATAAGAAATCGCTATAGTTGTAAGTATAAAGTGGCCAAACATCAGCAATTTGATATGATTTAACCTAATATCATTGAGTGGAACTGACAATGGGCACTTTCTGATGACATATTTGATTATAAGCATGTGTGTATCGTAAGAACACATATGATACACATAACTGTATATAAATGCAAAAGAGTCCTTTTTCAGTTAGTATCTATTTTGGCCTGAAGAATTTTGGCGTGATTAGGATTTTATACAAGAGGGAATAATTTCTCTGGTTAATTATTGTCCAGTAAATATCTTAAAGGGCTCTGGAAGAAAAGGAGAAAATTAACATTAATGTATACCTAACATGTGAATGGGCATTTACAGTATGTCTCTTTACAACTCTTAATAATCAAGAGAGGCAGAAATTATTATCCCATGTTACAGTGAGGCTCAGAGAGGTTAGTTCCTTGCCCAAGATCTAAGCGGGTGTGGAACAGACTTGGAATTTGAACACAGGTCGCTTCCATACTGTGTTACATCCCATTGCCACTCATGAAGTAAGACTAAATTTCTGAAAAACACTGATTTGGGTCTCCCCCACAAATTCACTGTTTCCTGTCCAGACAGAAGTGTTTCTGATCAGCTATTTAGTGAGTAAAAACTCTGCATTCCCTAAATGGAGTTTAGGAGGTTATAAATTCAGGTCTGGTTCCAGAAAAACACGAACTGTTTATAAATGTGTTGTCTATTTGTTTAGAAGTGAGTGGCGTTTAGGTTGTGTTCTGCAGAGGTTTGTCTACATCAAAGTGGCCCACTTATCACTTCTGGATTGTTGTCAGCTTGGAGTGGGTATAGAGGAACCCTCATGATTTTAATGTGTGTTTTCTGACATCCCAAGACTTACATATTAGTTTTATCTTACATAAACTTTGCCCATTTACTTTTCTTGAAATAGTATTGAGAGACTTACTGCTGGAATGAACCAGATGGTGTCTTCCTGTAATGTTTTTCAAATTGGGGATCAGAATTGCCCTGGACAGTTGCTGAAAACGTCCAAAGTTATGCCAGAAGCTGGAGTTTTGGCACCCCTAAAACTGCTCTGCGGTGGTACCGGGATATTGCAATTGAATTATACTGAGCTGGTTTCAGATTTGCAGTAGTTTTGAGCTGGTTTATCCTTGAAGAAACTGAGACTCAGGAAAGTCCACCTTCACACAGCCAATTGGTGGCCAAGTAGGAACTCAAACCTAAGTCAGTAGACACCTACCTGGTCTAGTGTTCTTAGTAGCACACCACACCCTAAAAGCACACCTTTCTCCTGAGCCTTTTTTCTTCCCTCCATCTCTGACTCCAGGGGAGAAGAAAAGGCTGAGAGTTTCAAAAAATTGGACGCTGGACTGTGCATTGGAATTCAGCCCCTGCTTCAGACACAGGCCTCTGGAGGGCTATCTGGGTTTCGCTCTTCTTGAGTTATTTTCTGTGTCTTATTCTACAAGCAGCCTCTTTTCTCTGTAGCTGGTTCATCTGAATTTAGCAAGGGATTTACGAACTTGTGTAGCCTTGCCTGTAAAATTGCCACTGCAAGGCAGAGGGATCTAGTTTAGTACTAGCGCATGTGAGTTACTTATTAACTGATCGAAGGCACTCAAGGTTTCTCTTTCATCTCTCTTCACTTCCTTCTTGCTAGTCTGCAAGAACCAAACATTTGAATTCAGCTTCCTATTTCCCTCTTCTCTCCCTCTTCAATTTAATTGAAGAAGCCTCGGGACCTTGGAATAAATCTTCATGGAGTACTAATAAAACCTCTGCAAAATTATTTCTGGTGGGAACTTGGAAGATCTGTACAGGTTTTTCAGGGGTCAGAATCCTGGACCAGAAGTTAAGTGAGTTGATTTACTGTGTAATCAATCGTATGCAACTTCGTTCTCTAGACATCATATTTCTTTTTGCCAAACAGCTCTTTCTTAACTTTGAGTAATATGGGAGGTATTGAAAAGACTATTTTTAAAAAAGGTACCTTTATAGAAAAGAATAATGTGTTCATGTAAGGAGTTAGGATTATGCAAAGATCCTTTAATTTTTATTTCGATTTAACGACTACTGGTTGTGTACAATCATTTGTGTAAAAAGAAAAAAAGGAGAGGTTGAGAAAAAGAAAACTTTTGTATGAATATAGAATATCTCTGGAATGACACACAAGAAACTAATAATATTGGTTACTAGGGAACAAAATCCAGAGGTGAACTATTCACTGTATACCCTTTTGTGCGTTTTGAATTTTGAAACTTTCAACTTAATAAATAAAAGTAAAAAGAATACTTGGGGTTCAGTAATAAAGGATTAAATAAGTAACTACCGGCTGGCTCCTAAGTGGTAGAAATAGGAGACTGGGAAGCAATTTTTTAAAAAAGAAAAGCAATTCTCTTTCTTACTTTCTTCACAAGTCTCATCAAAGTTCACATTCAGTAATTTTTAAAACTGGCATTCTCTACACTCTTCTGGATTTCAATAACAAGGCTGGGGAGGTTTTTGCAGTTTTTCGTAGTTTTCTTCCCTCTCATAAAGCATCACTATTGGCTGCAGCCAGATTCAGTGGACCAATGGGAATGAGACTTGTTTGACTTCTGAGCCACTAAACTGCTGGCAGTGTGTTTATGGAGTCAGCCTAGAATGTTTCTTTTTCTTATTTTTGCCCACTCCCCTACCGATAGAGAAAGTACTGTACTGTGATTATTCCTGTATTTTCCTGAGCAGTGTCTGAATGTGAATGTCACAGGAATCTTTTCTTCTCAAATAGAAGAAGATAAAAAAAGCTTGTGTACATGTTTTATTCTGAACCACAACTTTTCTTGTTTTAAATAGGTTGTGAATTGGAAGTATTTTCCTGTTTACTGGGTAAATCATTAAAATACAGTCAGAATAGAGAGAACACAAACTGTGTACCAACTTCTTTTTCATTTGTCAAAAGAAAGAAATGTGAATTCTATTATTTAGTGTCCAAGTTTCAGTCAAAAGCAAAAACCTGAGTCAACCAGTTCTCAGCACATTATTGAAAATTTCTCACCTCAAATTTGGTGAAGTAAATGAAAAGTATATATTTGCTCATGAAATTCTTATTGCTATGTTAATTTTTATTCTTTGGGAAAGAATAACTGAATAGATCATACATTCTCATTATTATAAGTTTTAAAAGCTTAAAGGAGCTTTTAGCGAAAATTCTCTCCTACGCCTTTGACCTTCAGCTATTCAGTTCTTTCTCTCATAGACCAACAGTGTTGTTAATTTCTTGTGTATTTTTAAAAGACATAGTATATATATATATACATCTATATTTATATATATGCAAGTACCTATGTACACTTTTTTCTTCCTTTTAGAAATCAAATGGCAGTGCACTGTCCACACGATTTTGGATTTTGCATTTTTTCTTGTAACATATTTTGTGTATCATTCCATATCAGCATATAGAGCTTTCTTATTTTTTTTATTTTGAAAGTTAATTTTTTAAATTGACAAACATTATATATATTTATTGTATAAAACATGATATTTTGAAATATGTATACATTGTGGAATGGCTGAATTGAGCTAATTAACATATGCATTACTTCACATACTTAACATTATTTTGTGGTGAGAACACTTAAAATCTACCATTATCAATTTTTAAGAACA
This sequence comes from Indri indri, assembly GCA_004363605.1. Taxonomy (NCBI): domain Eukaryota; kingdom Metazoa; phylum Chordata; class Mammalia; order Primates; family Indriidae; genus Indri; species Indri indri. The sequence goes on from RJWJ010027375.1 coordinate 12,874, forward strand.
TAATACATTGTTATTAACTATGGTCATTACATTGTACAATATATCTCTTGAAATTGTTCCTCCTATTTGGCAGAGATTGTGTCTCTTTTGACCAAGATCTCTGCCTCTACCCCATCACCCAGCCATACCTCAGACCCTAGTAACTACCATTATATTCTTTCCTTCTGTGAGTTCAACCTTTTTAGATTCCACATTTAAGTGAGATCATGTGGTATTCGTCTTTCTGTGTTTGGCTTATTTCACTTAACATAATATCCTGTAGTTTCATCCATGCTGTTGCAAATGACAGAATTTCCTTCTTTTTGAAGGATGACTAGAATTCCATTGTATTTATACCACATTTTTTAATCACTTCATCTGTTGATGGACAATTAGGTTGATTGTGTATCTTGGTTATTGTGAATAATTCTGCAATGAACGTGGGAGTGCAGATATCTCTTTGACATACTGATTTCATTTTTTTTGGATACATACGCAGTAGTGGGATTGCTGGATCATATGATAGTTCTATTTTTAATTTTTTGAGGAACTGCTGTGCTGTTTTCCATAGTGGCTGTGCTAATTTACAATCCCATCAATAATATACAAGGATTCCTTTTCTTCACATTCTAGCCAGCACTTGATATCTTTTGTCTTTTTTATAATAGCCATTAGAGCAAATGTGAAGTGGTATCTCCTTGTGGTTTTAATTTGCATTTCCCTAAGGAATAGTGCTGTTGAATATTTTTTTTTCGTATACCTATTGGCCATTTGTATGTCTTCTTTTGAGAAATGTCTGTTCAGGTCCTTTGCCCATTTTAAAATCAGGTTATTTGTTGTCTTGCTATTGAGTTGTTTGAGTTCCTTATCTATTTTGGGTATTAACTCCTTATCACATATATGTTTTGCAAATATTTTCCCCCATTTCATAAATTGTCTCTTCACTCTGTTCACTCTTGTTTTTAGCCAAGAAATAATTGCCCTACCAATGTTATGGAGTGTTTCTCTTATGTCTTTTTCTAGTAATTTTATGGTGTCAGGTCTTACATTTAAGTCTTTAATCCATTTTGAGTTGATTTTTGTATATGTGAGCTAAAGTTCTAATTTCATTCTTCTCCATGTAGATATCCACTTTTCCCAATACCACTTATTAAAGAGTCTGCTCATTCCCTGTTGTGTGTTTTTGGCACCTTTGTTGAAAATCAGTTGACCATATATGTATAGATTTATTTCTGGGCTCTCTGTTCTGTTCCACTGGTCTATGTGTCTGTCTTTATGCCAGTACCATGCTGTTTTGAATACTATAGCTTTGTAATATGTTTTGAAGTCAGGTAGCATGATGTCTCCAGCTATGTTCTTTTTGCTCAAGATTGCTTTGGCTATTCAGGGTGTTTTGTGGTTCTATATAAATTTTAGGATTTTTTTCTATTTCTGTGAAAAATAACATTGGAATTTTGATAGGGCTTTCATTGATTATGTAGATCATTTGGGGTAATATCAACATTTAAACAACATTAATTCTTCTAATTAATGAACATGATATATCTTTCCATTTATTTGTGTCATCTTCATTTTCTTTTATCAATGTTTTGTAGTTTTCAGTGCACAGGTCTTTCACCCCTTTGGTTAAATTTATTCCTAAGAGGGGTGTGTGTGTGTGTGTGTGTGTGTGTGTGTGTGTGTGTATGTAACTGTTGTAAATGGGATAATTTTCTTGATTTTTTTTTCACCCCGGAGAGTTTATTGTTAGTATTTAGAAATACAACTGATTTTTGTATGTTGATCTTGTATCCTACAACTTTACTGAATTTGTTTATTAGTCCTAATAGTTTTTTAGTGAAGTCTTTAGGGTTTTCTCTATATAAGATCATGTCATCTTCAAAGAGGGACAATTTAACTGCTTCCTTTCCAATTTAGATACCTTTTATTTCTGTCTCTTGCCTTATTGCTCTGGCTATGACTTATAGTACTGTGTTGAATAGAAGTAGTGAAAGTGGACATCCTTGTCTTTTTTCTAGTCTTAGGGGAAAAAGCTTTCAACTTTTCATCATTATGTATGATGTTAGCTGTGGGTTTGTTATAAATGGCCTTTATTGTGTTGAGGTACATTCTTTCTATACCTAGTTTGTTGAGAGTTTTTATCATGAAAGGATATTGAATTTTGTCAAATGATCTTTCTGCATCTGTTGAGATCACATAGTTTTTGTCCTTCATTCTGTTAATATGGTGTATGTATCACATTTATAGATTTGCATATATTGCACCATCCTTGCATCCTTGGTATAAATCCCACTTGATCACGGTGAATGATCTTTTTAATTTGCTGTTTAATTTGGTTTGCTAGTATTGTGTTGAGGATTTTTTCATCTATGTTCATTAGGGACAGTACATTGGCCTGTAGTTTTCTTGTATTGTCCTTGCCTGGCTTTGGTATCAGGGAAATGCTGGTCTCAAGAAATGAGTTTGTAAGTATTTTCTCTGTTTCAATTTTTTTTTTTTTGGTGGAGAATGCAGGCATCAATTCTCTTTCAATTTTTAAGAAGCGTTTGAGAAGGACTGGCATTAGTTTTTCTTTAAATGTTTAGTAGAATTTAGCAGTGAAGCCATCAGGTCCTGGGCTTTTCTTTGATAGGAGACTTTTTATTACTAATTTAATCTTCTTACTCATTTCTGTTCAGATTTTTTATTTCTCTATGATTCAGTCTTTGTAGATTGTACGTGTCTAGGAATTTATCCATTTCTTCTGGGTTATCCAATTTGTTGACATATAATTGTTCATAGCAGTCTCTTATGATCCTTTGTATTTCTGTGCTATAAGTGGTAATGTCTCCTCCTTTATTTCTCATTTTATTATTTAATCTTCTTAGTAATTCTAGCTAGAGGTATATCAATTTTCTTTATCATTTCAAAAAAACTCTTAGTTTTATTGATCTTTCCATTGTTTTTCTAGTCTCTATTTCATTCAGTTCTGCTCTAATCTTTATTATTTCTTTTCTTCTCTTAACTTTGGGCTCAATTTGTTCTTGTATTTCTAGTTCCTTGAGATATAATCTTAGGTTGTTTATTTGAGATCTTTCTTCTTCTTTCAATGTAGATATTTATTGCTATAAACTTCCTTCTTAGAACTGCTTGTGTTGTACCCCATAAGTTTTGGAATGTTGTGTGTCCACTTTTGTTTATCTCAAGATACTTTTAAATTTTTCCTTTAATCTTTTTTTGACCCATTGGTTGTTAAGGAGCAAATTATTTAATTTTCATGTATTTGTGAATATTCTGACATTCTTTGTGTTATGATTCCCAGTTTCATACTGTTGTAGTCAGAAAAGATACTTTTATGATTTCAGTCCTCTTAAATTTGTTAAGACTTATCTTGTGGCCTAACATGATCTATCCTGGAGAATGTTCTACATGTGTTTGAGAAGAATGTATATTCTGCTGCTGTTGGATGCAATGTTCTGTATATGCCTGTTAAGTCTATTTGGTCTAAAGTATAGTTTAAGTCCAATGTTTCCTTATAGATTTTCTATCTGGATAATCTTTGCTGAAAGTGTGGTATTAAAGTCTACAATTATTATATTAGAGTTTATCTCTCCCTTCAAATCTATTAATATTTGCTCTATATATTTAGCTGTTCCCATATTGGGTGCATATATATTTATAATTGTTATATATGCAATAAATTGACCTCTTTATCATTCATTATATAATGACCATTTTTGTCTCTTTTCACAATTTTTGACTTAAAGTCTATTTTTTCTGTTAAAAGTATAGCTATCCCTGATCTCTTTTGGTTTGCATTTGCATGCAATATATTTCTTCATCCCTTCATTTTCAGTCTGTGTGTATCTTTAAAGGTGAAGTAAGTCTCTTGGTAGGCAGTATGTAGTTGGATCTTTTTTTTTTTTTTTAAATCCATTTAGCCACTATGCCTTTTGGATAATTTAATCATTTATTCCATTTACATTCAAGGTAATTATTCATGAGTAAGGACTTACTATTGTTATTTTGTTAATTATTTTCTGGTTGTTTTTTTAGATCCTTTGTTCCTGCTTCTTGCTGCCTTCCTTTGTGATTAGTTGATTTTCTCTAGTGATATGCTTTGATTCCTTACTATTAATCTTTTTTGTATTTACTATAGGTTTTTGCTTTGTGCTTACCAAGAGGCTTACATACAAGATAGTCGTAACAGGCTATTTTAAGCTGACAACAGCTTAACTTTAAGCACACTAAAAAACTCAATGTGTTTACTCCATCTCCCCTGTTTTATGTTTTTGATGTCACAATTTACATCTTTTTATAGTGTGTATCCCTTGACAAATTATTGTAGCTATTACTATTTTTAATATCTTTGCCTTTTAATCTTTATACTAAAGATATAAGTGGTTTACACACTACCATTAAAGTATTAGAATATTCTGAATTTGGCTTTTGTGTTGCTAATTAGAATGCTTTTTTTTTTTTTTTAGCTTTATTTAGCATTGGGCATAACTTTGTAAGACAGGTCTGGTAGTGGTGAACTCCTTCAGCTTTTGTTTGTCTGGGAACGTCTTAATCTCACCTCACTTTCATTTCCAAATGACAGCTTTGGTGGGTTAAATATTCTAGGTTGCCAGGTTTTTTTTTTTCCCCTTCAGCACTTTGAATATATCATTCTACTCTTTCCTGGTCTGTAGGTTTCTACTGAGAAGTCTGCTGCTAGACTTATTGGAACTCTCTTATATCAGGATATGTTTCTTTTCTCTTGCTTTCAGTATTCTTTCTTTGTCTTTGGTTTTTGACAGTTTGATATGACACATTTTGGTGTGGTCTTGTTTGGATTCAATCTGATTTAATGAGGAGATATTTTACCTTCCTATACCTGAATATTTACATCTTTTTCCAGATTTGGAAAGTTTTCTGCTACTATTACTTTAAGTAATTTTTCTGGCCTTTGTCTTTCTCTTTTCCTTCTTTAACTCCTATAATTCAAATATTTGCTCTTTCAATGCTGTTCCATAAGTCTTGGAAACTTTCTTTATTCATTTTCATTCTTTTTTCTCTTTTCTCCTTTGACTGTATATTTTCAAGTAAACTGTCTTCAAGTTCACAGATTCTTTCTTTTCCTTGATCAATTCTGCTTTTGAAACTCTTTTGCATTTTTTATTTAGTTTATTGTATTTTTAGTTCTAGAATTTGTTTAATATTTTTTATATATGTATTTTTTGAGACAGCATCTCACTTTGTTGCCCAGGCCTGTACAGTGGCCTGATCGTAGTTCACCACAGCCTCAAGCTCCTGGGCTTAAGCAATCCTCCCACCTTACTTAGTCTTTTGAGTAGCTGGGACTACAGGAACACGCAATCACATGTGGCTAATTTTATTAAAAATTTTGTTTTTGTAGAAACAGGGTCTCACTATGTTGCCCAGGCTAGATTTGAACTTCGGGCTTCAAGCAATCCTCCTGCCTTAGCCTCTCAGAGTGATGGGATTACAGGCATGAGCCACCACACCTGACCTTTTTTATAATGTTAATCTTTCCACTATATTTCTTGTTTTCATCGTTTATTGTTTTCCTGATTTTTGTGGCATTGTTTCTCTGTATTTTATTGAAGTTCACTGAGTTTCCTTAAAACGATTATAATATATTCTTTGTGAGGTAGCTTATAAATTTCCTTTTCTTTAGGGTCAGTTGCTGCTGCTTTATTTTTGTTCCTTTGGTGATGTCATGTTTCTGTAATTGTTCTTGATGCTTGTGGCTATGGGTTGATGTCTGCACATTTGAAGAAGAATGGACTTATTCCACTCTTTGCAGACTGGCTTTGTCTGGGAAAGCCTTTTACCAGTCAGCCCTTCCAGAGATTCTGTGTGGGCCATCTGGTGTCGTATGTGTGTAGGCGTATTGCTGGAGTCTTTGGGCAGGCTGGCCTGATGCCTGGGTCAGCAGGTGGGCAGATCTGGCATGCGGGTCTCCAGGGTTGGGCCCAGATGGGTGTATGAGGGTCAACCAGGAGCCTATCTGTAGGAATCAGCCTGAAGCTTGGGTCCACATGGGCTGACCTAGCACTGGAGTATGCTTTGAGCTTGAGTCTACAGGGGTTAGCCAGGCACTGGGATGGATCTGGCACCTGGATCCATTAGGAAGATCCAGCAGCTTAACTTGATGGGGATCAGCCTGGCCTGGGGGCAGGCCTGGAGACTGAGTCTGTGGGGGTGGGCCCAGGGCCTGAGTCTCAGGAAGCAAGCCTGGCATTGGGTCAAGCCTGTAGCCTGATGCTGCTGGGGCTAGTCTGAAGCCTGTGTCCTCTGGGGTCAGTCTGACAGTGGGGCAGGCCCAGAGACCAAATCCACTGGGCAGGTCTAGAGCCTAGGGTGTGGGATCTAGCCTGGTACCAGAGTAGGCCTGGAGGCTCAGTCTGTGGGTACTGGTCTGGAGCCTGGAGCTGTGGGAGCCTTCCCAGCTCTGGGTTTAACTGGGATGGGCCTGGTATTAGGGTCTGAGGCAAAGTCCCGTGCTCACTTTCTCCTTCTTCGCCTAAGCAAAGGTATCTCTCCACACTGTGCTGCTTGTGGTTGAGGCAGAGGTGACTTGGGTAATTTAAAACTGCCCTTACTACCCTTTTCAGTGAGTTGTTTCTTATTTCTGTGCTACACTTAGGTGCTATAATCTCTCACCTAGTTTCCTTTAGATCTCATGAAGGTATTTATTCTGCTATTTTGCTGTTCTTTGTTTATTTGTTTATTTAATGGCTGTATATTTTTCACTGTGTGAATATACTATAAATTAACCAGATTAATCCATAGTTAGATTGCTTCTATCTTTTGCAAATGGTCCAGCGAATACCATATATATATATACCATTTTGCACATATTCAATTACAGCTATAGGATATATTTTTGGAAGTGGGATTGCTGAGTCAAAGGTGTACACATTTGTAATTTTGTTAAGTATTGTCAAATTGGTCTTCATAGAGTTTGTACAATTTTTTCTTTTTTTTTTTTTTTTCAGACAGAGTCTCACTCTCTTGCCTGGGGCGAGTGCCTTGGCATCAGCCTAGCTCACAGCAACCTCAAACTCCTGGGCTCAAGCAATCCTACTGTCTCAGCCTCCCTAGTAGCTGGGACTACAGGCATGCGCCACCATGCCCGGCTAATTTTTTCTCTGTGTACTTTTAGCTGTCGAATTAATTTCTTTCTATTTTTGGTAGAGACGGGGTCTCGCTCTTGCTCAGGCTGGTCTCGAACTCCTGAGCTCAGAACGATCCGCCCACCTCGGCCTCCCAGAGTGCTAGGATTATAGGCGTGAGCCACCGCGCCCGGCCTCAATTTTTTCTTTTATCAGAAATATATCACAGTGATGATTTCTCCATACTTTCCCCAACAGGATGTGTCATCAAATTTTTTTGCTTTTGCTAATCTAATAGGCAAAATTAGCATCTGGATACACATGAAACTTGATTTTCTTTTATTCCCTTATGCATAAGTTTACAAATTTCCATTTCGAGCAGAGCCTCCAGGAGGGAGGTGTCTCTCTTCGTTCTCTCCAATATAGATTAAAAGATCAACTTTGAGGTAGAAGCAAATGAATAGCTTTTATGGCCACTGCCTGGTAGAGGAATAGGGTTGACACACTTATTTTTCTTAACTAATATGCCTTATAATTGCCTTTTATACCTTCCTTCCAAATCTCAACATTTTTCCTATCTCCCCAGCTCTAGAAGGTCTGATATCTTTGTTACCCCAAATCACCTTCAGTCCTGGCAGGATGGTATCAACAGTGGGCTTGGCTATAGCACTGCTTAGTTCTTCCCCTGTCTCTGGAATTGAAGCTAACTTGAATTCCTTATTGTCCCCCGTTTTTTTTTTTTAGACAGAGTCTCAATCTGTTGCCCTGGCTAGAGTGCAGTGGGGCCATTATAGCTCATTGTAAACTCAAACTCCTGGGCTCAAGCGATCCTCCTGCCTCAGCCTCCTAAGTAGCAGGGACTACAGGTACACACCACAATGCCTGGCTAATTATTTCTATTTTTCATAGAGACAGGGTCTCGCTCCTGCTCAGGCTTATCTTGAACTCCTGACCTCAAGTGATCTACCTGCCTCGGCCTCCCTGAGTGCTAGGATTACAGGCATGAGCTACTGCGCTGGGCCTCCTTATTGCCCCCTACTGTGGCTGCATAGAGTTCTTGTCTCCTAGTATTACTGAAGGAAAGGAAAACTGTTGGGCATTCAGACTGCAGTGAGTTCTGATGCTATTTGTTTGGACAATCATGAGATCCCTACTCTTCCTTGAATGGGAATGAGAGTCTCATGGAATAATAAAGGTGGCAGTGAACCAAGACCTGGCCACCAGAATATTGTGTCTCCACTGTAATTCCCATGATTTTAGAATGAAAATATTAGGTATTCAAGGTGAGGAAACTATGCAAGAGAATATAATAGATGAAAACATAAAGGCCAGTGATGAATAATCGGGAGTTAGTTGCCATATCTTTAAATTTAATCTTTTTTTTTTTTGGTACTAGTTTAAGAAAAAAACACCAAAATCTATATTATAAATTTCATTTCAGGAATTTGTAATAGTGCTTGGTTCTGTTTCCCTATTTTGTCTCATTAATGCTAGAATGACACTTTATTTCAGATGGCAACTTGAAACAGGTTACTTATTGGTTAGAAAGAATCAAAGTTTAAAAAGAAAAAAAGTCTTGCAATCATGATGCTAAACTTGATATGAACACCTTATGGGCATAGTACACTACACCCCGGAACTCTTGGACTCAAGTGATCTTCTGCCTCAGCCTCCTGAATACCTAGACTGGAGGCATGCACCACCTCACCAGGCTGGGCGGCTTATTTGATTCGTAAATTGATAGGGGGTAGTTACAGCCTTTTGCACCTTACAGGCTCCTGAACACTCCTATTTTGGGGCACAAAAAGAGGAAACACTTCCCTCACTTACCCTGCTGTATACTTAGGAAGGAGGAGAGGTGATGTTTGGAGTTTTAATTGCCCCGTGCAAGGCAGATCTCTTGTTGGCATTATACTCCCCATTGCTGGGTGAAGGGTTAGGGAAAGCATGCAAAGACAAGAAGCCAACACATTCCCTGGGACAAGCTCCCTTCACTCAGTGGTGAATGGGGAAGTGGACAAAAGAGAGGGTACGATGAACTGGGAAAACTGAGAGATCTGCCCTTCTCTCGGGGACGGCCTTTCTTTTTTTTTTTTTTTTTTTTTGAGACAGAGTCTCACTCTCTTGCCTGGGGTGAGTGCCGTGGCATCAGCCTAGCTCACAGCAACCTCAAACTCCTGGGCTCGAGCAATCCTACTGTCTCAGCCTCCCTAGTAGCTGGGACTACAGGCATGCGCCACCATGCCCGGCTAATTTTTTCTATATATTTTTAGCTGTCAATTAATTTCTTTC